>JADRCD010236889.1:27544-42800 GCA_019843815.1 Montemys delectorum
TCTCTCTCTCTCTCTCTCTCTCTCTCTCTCTCTCTCTCTCTCTCTCTGTCTCTCTCTGTGTGTGTATGTGCTTTTGACATATGGCTGGAGGGCTTGAGTCTGGTTTCCTTCTACTGTGTGGGTCCTGAGGATTGAACTTGCATCTTCAGGCTTGGTGATAATCATGTTTATTTGCTGGGCCATCTCACCAGCCCCAAGGGGTGAGCTATTAATTTAATTCCCCCTTAAATTCTTAATTTTATTTTAATGTGTAACACACACACACACACACACACACACACACACACACACACACACACCATGTGGTGGTCAGAGGACAACTTGCAGGAATCAGTTCTTTCTTTCTAGAGTAATAGTCCTGGGGATCAAACTCAGGTCACTTGGCTTGGTAGCTAACACCTCTACGCACAGAGCATCTCACAGACCCTGATTCCACTTTAATTAAAGTTGACTCTTCACGGCTACACCTGTCTGGTGAGCAGCCCAGATCTAGATAATGATTTACTAAAACCAATTTTAAAAAAAATAAAACAACTTAAATATATTTTAATAAGTGGCTTTTAGCACAGCCATAAATAGAAACTAGCATTTTTCCAATACACATTAAAATGAAGCTAGAAAGTGCTCGTTCATTCTCTCCTTAAAATCTGCTCAATGCCTACCCTCTCAGAAACCCTGGGCATAGAGAAGAAACCTCTTGATGAGGAGCAGGAGCCTGGGGGTTCGTGGTTCCAGACTTGCTGACGCGTTTGCTAATTGGCTGGGGCAGAGGACGGCTAGGAACATTCCAGACATGCAGCTCTCTAAGTTATTTTTCTTCTCAGAGGGTACACAGTAGGTCCATCTGGACAATAACAGCTATTGAGAGATCCCTAGTCAGCGGCTAAAAGAAGGAGACAGAGCTAGGGGTATCACTGAGCTTCAGCTGGCTATTGTGTGTGAACCAGAGCTCTGTTTGGGGTACCTCTCTATCCAGCACAGGGGCCATTCATCCACTGCCTGTATCCCTACACCAGTCAGATGCAGTCAGATGGCCACCGTGAAATCTATTCTAACTCAGTGCCCTACATGACTGCAGATGCTTCTCTGTCAGGTGGGGCTCTTCTATGCATTGTACCATGTTTCATTGACCCCTGGTCTCCACACAGTAGTTTCTGGTAGCAGCCCCCCCTCCCCCAACCTAAGTATAGCAATGAGGAATGCCTCCAGTTCCATGAGCAAAAGAATAGCTCCCACTGAAAGTTACCCATTATGATGGTTTGTATGTGCTTGGCCCAGGGAGCAGCACTATTAGGAGGTATGGTCTTGTTGGAGTAGGTGTGTCACTGTGGGCATGGGCTTAAGACCTTGCCCTAGCTGCCTGGAAGTCAATCTTCCACAAGCAGCCTTCAGATGAAGACGTAGAACTCTCAGCTCCTCCTGCACCATGCCTGTCTGGATGCTGCCATGCTCCTACATTGATGATAATGGACTGAACCTCTGAACCTGTAAGCCAGCCCCAATTAAATGCTGTCCTTTATAAGAGTTGCCTTGGTCCTGGTGTCTGTTCACATCAGTAAAACCTTAACTAAGAAACCCATTTAATACATATTAGAGAAGAAAATGATCCAGATTCCAGTGTCAAGAATTTCTCCTCTATTACAAAGAACATGATAGTATGTGTCTCCTGCTAGTACAGAGGGTCCAGACCCTCCAGCAAACCCTGGGGTTGGCAGAGTTGAATGACATATTTCTTCTAGAACCAAGGATACCTATTAGCATATAAGGACTTAGCAACACATTTGGGGGTTATTATCTGTGAGGCCTGAGGCAGACTCTGGTCTCTATTTTCCCATGTGCCAAGTGGGCACATTCATTTATATTTCAGGTAACTATGGCAATATCAGAATGTCTAGTTTAGGGCTCTGTCAGCCACTATGTGACTACTGGGTAGAAATGATTACATACTACATCCCCCACACAAATATATCCATTTATCTGGAGGACTCAGGAATGGGATTGAGATTACAGTCCAAAGTAAGAATGTCTAAGCCTGAAGAGGGAACTCAGAATGAGTTAGACATCCATCCCCAGGCACGGCCAGGACTACAGAGGCTGGGGGACTGTAGACCCCTGGGACAGGAGAGGGTGTGGCAGCCATATAAATGGGGCTGGCATAGGCACATGCCTGAGAGAGGGTTAGGAGCCAGGGTAAGTACATACACCCCAGGGGGTCCTGTTCCCATGGCAACTGGCCCACCAATGACAAGCCCAAATCATCTTCATTATGGTTATTATTATGATTAATAACAGGCTGTGTGTGGCTGGCATGGCAGGGCTGGCATCTTAAATGACACTTTCTCTTGAGGGTGGCAGAGCAGCTGTTTTGCAGGGATCTGTATGGCTACCTCTTTGCTTCCAGTCCAGACAGGTCTCCATGTACTGAGACCTACTGTGTGCCATGTTACCTGTCAGACTCACCATGCTTGTAAGCTCAACCCCTGAGAGATACTCTCTTGACTAATCAGGTAAGAACACAGGGCTCATCTTGGCCAAGCCACCTGCCTAGGGTGCCATTGTGATAAGTGGCTGCCGTATGGGACATTTGTGTGGTCACTCCTGAGACTGGACCCCTCCCTGCAGCTCTCTGGGGTGTTCTGGGAGACAGCAACCCTGAGGAGGCAGACCCCAGTCAGCCCCTCACATCCTGGACTGTAGGTCTGCAGTACTGTTGCTACTCTACAGGAAGTCCTGATCCCCCTCACTCTACCCATTCCACAGGCTCAGGACATTGGGCATATACTCAATGAATGTAAGTCCCTGTCTGTCATCTATCTTGTGGTGTCTGATGGTCCCTCAGATTCTCATGCTAAAGTCTAGACTCTCAATGTGACTGTGACTAAAGGCAGGGCTTGTAGGCTCATTAATTTATATGACATAAAAGCAGAAAGAAGCACCACTAGGGAAATAGAAGGGGCCAGAAAGAATGGAGACTCACAGAGAGGGGCATAGGCAGCTAAATATGAGAGAAGTACACGATACAAAGATGTGTGAATGTCACAGTGAAACCCATCATTTTGTACAATGAATGTATGCCAGTAATTTATTCTTTGTGCTATGTATTTATTTTTTAAACATTTGAAATGTATTTCTTAATTTATTTGTGGGTGGTGGGAGGTGGAGTGTGTGTGTGTGTGTGTGTGTGTGTGTGTGTATGTGTGTATGTGTGTGTGTGTGTATGTGTGTGTGTGTATGTGTGTGTGTGTGTGTGTGTGTGTGTGTATGTGTGTTTGTATATGTGTGTAGGTCAGAGGACAAGTGTGGGAGTTGGTTCTCTGCTTCCACCATGTGGATCCTAGGGACTCAACTCAGGTCATTAGGTTTGGCCTTTACCTACCTAGCCATCTTACTAGTGTGTGCACATACATACACATACTACTGTATGCCATATATATTTATAAGTATGTATAATACATACATAATTTATACATATGTAATATACATTATGTATATGATGTAGCTTGAGCATAAGAGACCTCAAAACCTGCCCCTGCAGTGACATACTTCCTCCAATAAGGCTACATCTCCAAATAGTGCCACTCCCTACGGTCCAAGCGCTCAAACACATGAGCCTATGGGGGCCATATCTCTTCAAACCACCACATAGGGACTGTGGTATTGCTGCGACAGGCCTGACCATGCTGTTTGTTGGAGGAATGTGGAGGACTTTGGACTAAGAAAGGAGTCTGGCACTTTAAGCAGGGCTAATGAGCTCTCCTAGTGGGAGCAAGAAAGACAGTGCTGAGGGCAATTTGAACTGTGGAGGCTCAACTCGAGAAGTTCCAGAGGGGAAGAATATTAGCAAGTGGTCTGGAGATTGTTATTGTGATGTTTTGGCAAAGAATGTGGCTGTATTTAGTCCTTGTCCTAAAAAATCTACCTGAGGCTAAATTGAAGAGTTTTAGATTAATAGTCTTGGAAGATCTAGCAGATCTATAAGGGAAAGGAGCGAGCTGGACAAAGAGAAATACAAAGGGACAGTTAGAAGAGAAAGGAATACCAGGAAGTGTAATAGAGCCAAGTCCTATGCTTGAGGAGATAAAATGTTTAAAGAAAGACAAAATGAAATAAAGGGAGTGGTGGCCTCAGGGAGAGACCCTACTTCTGGTACCAACTTCTGTCTTGGTCAAGATTGCGATTGCTGTGATGAAACACCAGGACCAAAAACTTGGCGAGGAAAAGGCTTATTTGGCTTGCACTTCCAAGTCATGGTTCATCATCCAAGGGAGTGAGGAGGGGAACTCAAGCAGGGCAGGAACCTGGAGGCAGGAGCTGATGCAGAGGCCATGGAGGGATGCTGCTTACTGGCTTGCTCCCCATGGCTTGCTTAGCCTGCTTTCTTATAGAACTCACGATCACCAGCCCAGGGATAGCTCCACTCACAATGGGCTGGGCCTTCTCCCAATCAGTCACTAAGAAAATGCCCTACAGGCTTGCCTACAGCCTAATCTTAAGGAGACATTTTCTCAGTTGAGGCTCTCTCCTCTCTGCTGACTCTACATTGTGCCAAGTTGACACAAAACTAGCCAGCCCAGAAACAAAGGCTGGACATGAGAGTTTTGTCTCTTTTTCTGCTCCTTCCTTCTCTTCTCTAAGCTCCCCTCCATCTATTTGAGAGATAATACAAGGACATAGTGGGCATCTATAAACCTGGAACAAAACTCTGCAGAAACAGTCAGCCAGACCTTGATCTTGAAGCCTAAGAAATGGGAGAAAATATTACCTGTGTACTTCATCAGCACTCTACCTTGCTACCTTGCCAGAGTAACCCCAGTTGATGAGTGCCCCACAAAGCTCTCAATGGCCATGTGCTGCTTGGCTGAACAGAGACACAGATTTAGGAACTTAGGCCTCACAATCTTGCTGTTGCCCACAGTTCCGACTCTTCTCTTAGTTCAGCTCCCATCACTCATCCCCAGGCTGCTGGGCAGGGCTCCAAATGTTCCATGTTCAATGGGGTCTCCTATCGTCACTGGCTTGCTCCTATTTGGCATTGTTCCAGAGTCCACTACCTCTCCTGACACTGGATGGACATGTGCTGACAGCCAGGGTGGGATAGAGATGAAGGGGTGGCCATTGTCTGGACAAAGCAAGAAGACTTCTTGTCTTTAGCTTGGCCAGATTTCTTCCCTGGTTGGTCCCCACTGGGTCTCTAGGAGGAGTGGAAGGAAAGAGTGCTCAAGTCTCCCACTTTCTCTTCCCCAGCTCTGCAGTACGGTCTCCAACAGAGCAGAAGGAGGAATATAGTCAGAGACTCGGATGGATCCTCACCTTCCACAGTGAAGTGGGCAGGCAGATGTAGATAGGTGTTACATTGTAACTGTGAATTGGTCCCCAAAGGCTCACTGTTATATTGTAACTGTCAAGTGGTTCCTAAAGCCTCACTGTCGCATTGTAACTGTCAAGTGGGTCCCAAAGACTCACAGTCGGAGGCTTGATCCTCAGCCAGTGGGACTATTTTGGGAGGTTCAACTTGGCAGAACCTCACTAAAGGAAATGAGTCACAGGGTGCTGTGAGTCTCTGAGGGAGCCATCCCCAGCTATTTCCCACTTCCTGTCAGCCATGATCCTCTTCCACCTGGGGCTTTGCCTCCATGATGCCTGCCCAACAGCATGGGACCAAGCAACCATGCTGAATCCAAGAATCTGGGAGCCTTCATGCATCCTTCTTCCCTTCAGCTGTTTGTGACAGGTATTCTGTTCGCAGTGAGTAACAGGCCACCAGGAGGGATGGAGCTAATGTTTTCATCAACTCCAAATCTAGTTGAAGAAAACACTTATCCAGCCTCCATTCATCCCATGTAAATACTTGGGTCCATAGTGATGTCACCAGTTGTGTCCCTAATTCCAGGGTCCTGGCATACTAAAGTCAGTGCAATTCTCTTAGCAAGCCAGGGACTTTGGTACTGCTGTGGGGACAGAGGGAGAAAAGAGCCATACCTGCTCCTTCACTCTCTCATTGTGTCTCCTGATCTGTTTGCTCGCTCCTACAAATCTTAATGCCATAGATAGTTCTAGAACCTGGAACATTCCATTTGTGTGTGTGTGTGTGTGTGTGTGTGTATGTGTGTGTTTGTGTGTGTTTGTGTGTGTTTGTGTGTGACACCTGAACACAGAAACCAAGGCTGCTTGCTGTATGTTAGTACACCACTCAGAAATGGCTTATGTCATGTTCTGTTAAATTTCAAGCACTCTGACTCAAATTCAAAGGTAGCTCACAGCAGAGATAAAGTCCTTTGGGAAAACAGGAGGATGCCCCTCAGAGAAATGTGGCTCTCCAGAATGGCAGAAAGTTAAATACCATGAGAAAAAACACACCGCTGTCTCCCCACGGAGAGAGCCCATTCATTAGATGGTGCAGGGATTTAAGATGTATGCATGCACAGCGCGTGTGTACACAGCACACACTCCAAATTAAAATCTGAGAGGGTAGACCTTTTGAGTTATAGGCTGTTTATTTGGGATCAAGCTGTTTCTCGCATGGTTGACTCAATGTGGCTGGCTTCAGGGTGAGTGGCCTCTGAGAGTTAATTACTTAAAGATGGTTAATCATTCCCTGGATGATCCTGGGGAGGTATATGCAAATGCATGGTAATTACAACACAGCAGGACAGCTATTTGCCCGGTGTCTGATGCTACTCAGGGTCCTGTGCTGGATGTTTGTCCTGTATTCTCCTGTTTTATCTTTACAAGGATGCTATGAGGGAGGCATTTTCAAATACACAAGGAAAATTCAAATTCAGAGACTGCTTATCTTGGCCACAGCCACAGTGAAGAACTGCTGGAACCCCATCTGGCAAGAGCGGTCTGTCCTAAAACCATCACTCTTAGCTGTCTTTGGTTGCTGGACTAAAATTAATTCCTAAGACAGCTTGGAGTTTAGGGCTTGGCTGACCCCATCCTAGGAAAGCCACCTCCCGACCCCCTGGCAAAGAGGAAAGCCCTCCAGCCCAGGTCAAGAGTTTATGAGATTTAGGGATCTTGTGGCACACTCAAAATTGCTACTTTCAGGACAAACAAGCAAGGCTCACGGAATCAGGAGAATGACTTTGGTGACCCTTACTGGCATGGAAGCCTGGCCACAACTTTCAACAACCATAAGCTCAACCCTCAATCCAAGTCACTCAAGACATTTGGGTGTGTTTCTACCCTGTGATGCTCATTTATCAAGAACCCCTCTGTCACCTGTCACCTCTTACCTGCCAGCCTGCAGCACCCCGGAAATGCTGAAGAGCCCGAAGTCTGTGATGACCACTTTGCCATTGTCATAGAAGACGTTCTTCGACTTGAGGTCCTTGTGAAGGATTCCCTTGGCATGGAGGTAGCCCATGCCCTGTAAGAGATGAGGAGACAAGAACTCATTAGAGACAACCCCAGAACTTCCTTGTCATCCTCACTTGCAAGCTCAAGGGTGGCAGAGTGTAGGGTCTATCCATGGAGGTTGGGGGGCAAAGTGCATGTGAGCCACAGCCCACTATCATCCCCAAAGCCCCGCAAAGCTGTCTCCGGAGCCAACCTGCTTCCTGTAGAATAAAGGAGGGAAAAGCTTCCCAGGAGGAAAGAGTAGGGACACCAGAAATGATGAGGATGTCAGAGAAAGGAGTCCCATCAGCCATTTTCCCTCAATTCCTTTTTAAAGGGGCCTTGCTCCCTCTGCAGCGGCGATGAATGACCTGAGACACTCAGGGGACCTTTCGAGATCCCACATCTGGGACACAGAGGGAGAACTATTGATGGTCTAGCTCAAGTGAAAACAATTAGATTGTTTTGGCTTATTTTTGCCTTGGAGAGCAGTTCCCACATAGGTGTTCTTACAGTCCACTCCTAAAACTTCTGATGGGGACTGAGAACTTGAGTCTAACCCACCAAGAAGGCAGCTGTTGGGAGACTCAGGATGGCTTATCTAACTGATTTCATCCAAAGCCACATCCAGCAACTTGATGCTTCCTCAGCTGTAAGAGATAAGATTCCAGGACTCTGGTATAACTGTTGCTAATGGTACTGGTCTGACTCTGAAAGGTTCCCCTTCAGGTACTTGTTTTGAATGCTTGGTGGCTGCTTTAAAAGGTTCTTGCGAGGTGGAGTCTACTGGAGGAAACAGGGTTACTTGGAGCAGGTCTCTGGGTGAATGTTATCCCTGACCATTTCCTGTTTCACTTTCTGCCTTCTGAACTACTGTGACATGAACCATCTTGGTCCCATAATGACAGGAGCATCATTATGAACTGGGCTGTTATCCCCCATCTTTCTCATGACAATGATCTAAACCATGAACCAAAAATGAGCCTCCCTTGGTACCTCTATCAGAGTGACCCTTAAGGAATGGATCCACTATCCAAGAGAACTGAGGGGCTTGCCTATACCCAGAGGTCTTTCTCTGTACCCAGGTGTCATGGTTATGAGATGCCAGTCAGAAAACACATTTGGGACAGTATTCCTAAGGGCTGCCTTTTCATAGATTCTTTGAACATACCATCTTGTGTTTTTCAGACTAAATTTAATGTCTCTGAGGTCCAGACTGGTGGTTTAACGCAGACCCTGGGTCTTATGATCCTTGAAGGGAAGGCAAGAGGGGACTGAATCTTTCTAAGTCCAGGTAGGGGGCCTGAAACTCACAGTACCTTCACAATCTCTTGTGCGATCTGCCTGGTTTTGTTGACATCCAAGACAATCTTGGCATCCCTCACCACGGAGTAGAGTGTCCGTCCCTTACAGAGGCTGCAAGGTAAAAAGAACAAAGTCATTAGGGGAAATGATCATTAGTGGTGAGAAAGATGGTCCACATCAATCATCAGAAGTCAAGAAGAGCTGAGCCGATGTGCCACCATGATGTCCATGTGACATTCAGAGGCCTTGCACTGAACCCCAGAGCTGATTCTAGGGTGACAATGTGCAAAGATGTCTTTGTAGATTCTTTAAGAATGCCAGGTGTTTCCTGTCTTGTAGATGCCTGCAAGATCCAGCTGGGTCCAGAAGTGCCCAGGGTGGTTTGAATAAGAATGGCCTCTCCTGTATTTGGATAGTAGCCACAAGAAAGTAGAACTCTTTGAAAGCATTAGAAGGATTAGGGGTGTGGCCTTGTGGGAGGAAGTGTGTCACTGGAAGTCTGCTTTAAGGTTTCAGAAGCCCATGGCAGGTCCAGCTCCACTCATCCTTCTCTGCCTATGGATCAGAATGTAGCCGTCAGCTCTCAGATGCCACTCCAAAGCCTACCTGCATACCACATGCATCCCTCCATGATGATGATGGACTATGGAACTGTAAGCCAGCCTCCAGTTAAATGCTTTCTCTTGTAATAGTTGCTTTGGTCATAGTGTCTCTTTACAGCAAGAGAACAGTGACTAAGACAAGACAGTAGGCTTACCTCCCTGTCCCCCCCAACCCCGTGTGTGTGTGTGTGTGTGTGTGTGTGTGTGTGTGTGTGTGTATGTGTGTGTGTGTGTGTGTACATGCAGTGCATACATGTTCATGTGTGTGCAGGCAGGGGCACATGTGCCTACAGGTGCACATGTACTTGTGTGCACACGCATATCAAGGCCAAACAACAACTTTTGCTGCCATTTCTCAGGTGCCAACCACTGTGGGTTTTTTGAGATAGGATCTAAGTAAGTTTAGGCTTACCACGTAGGCTTGGATGGCCAGTTGTTGAGTCCTAGGGAATCCATCCATTTCTGCCTCCCTAGGACTGAGATGTGTATATTTCTTTACATGGGTTCCAAGAGATTAAAATCAGCCCTTCAGGCCTATAAGGCCAGCACTGACCCAAACAGGTCACATGTCTAGCCCCCCCCTCACCCTTTTGGAGATAGACTGTCACTATACAGCTCAGGCTGGCCTTGAATTTATGATCCTCCTGCTTCAGCCTCCCAGCTGCTGAAATTACAAGCCCATGTCTCCATGCCTGGCTCACATCTTGAGAGAAAACTGTCACACACCGATAACTTTAGGTCTCTCACACTACTCAGACTTCACTGTCTGCCATGTGTCCCTGCTGGGAGGCCCTGTGTGGAGACAGGAGCAGTAAAACTGTGGCTGCTTTACTGTGATGCTGAGCATCATCAGCAAATGGCACATTCAGTCTTTTCGTGGGGAGGCATGTCTATAGGAACAATTGGGCACCGGGTCTAGACGGAGGGCACGCAACCCATCTGGAGCCTCGCTGAGTTTGTTTCAGGGACTGATAGTTTAGGATGAATGACATGCTGGGAGATGAAATTGTGTGGCAGCAGCAGCAACTTTTCACTGCGCAGCTTGTCTGTTCCTTCTTCTCACCCTGACTCCTGACATACACTGAACAGGTGCCACAAGGAGCCACCAAAGGAATGAGTGAATGAATAAACAGAAGAGTGAAATCTGTTGCCAGTAAAGCCTCCAGAAGCCAGCATTGAATAGAAGAAGTATGGAAGTCATTATTATGATAATTAATTTTCCATCTCTAAAAAAATTATCAGCTTGAATGCATTTCTTTTAATTTACAGCTTTATTGCTAAAGAGCTCTGGGCATGACGCTTCCTCTTCTGGTGTTAGTTCAGCCTTCACTGCACACTGGACCTGGCTGGGATTGTTTGCATTCCTCAGGTAGAAGTGAGAGTGTTGGTATCAGAGAGAATCC
This sequence comes from Montemys delectorum, assembly GCA_019843815.1. Lineage (NCBI taxonomy): Eukaryota > Metazoa > Chordata > Mammalia > Rodentia > Muridae > Montemys > Montemys delectorum. Next base: position 38,196 of record JADRCD010236889.1, read on the forward strand.
CAGTTCAAATCCCAGTCCTGCATCTTGCTTCCTATAACGCCTTGGGATGTGTTACCCTAGTGCCTCTGGGCTGTAGCCTCCTCATCTGTCAGAGCAAACCTGCTTTGTAGTTTAATAGGACTGGACGAGATAGAGTCCTGCCTGGTGTCTGCCATCTGAAGGGAAGTCCAGCCCACTGGTTAGGGGTCAAAAGTCAGACTATGGGATTAGGCTTCTGATCTGTCACATGATGGCCGCATAACCCTGGGTACTCCTGACAGGTAAGTTGGCTTTTGCATCATAAAGTGGGGTACGGCACTTCCTACACACCAGAACGCAGGTGTGTAGAAATACAGGCACTGTTCCCTGCACAACACACAATAGGTCCTCAAGGCCTTTGTGACCAATAAAATAGTGATCACACACATGTGCAAAAGGAGAAATGACATGTTTATCTGTGTATCCCTTCTGCCCTATTTCTCTACCCTGTCCATCTGTCTTGTCTGTCCATCCATCCATCCACTCACCACTCCGTAGGCTCCCTAGAGCCATGATCTTTGGCCAGGATTTGTTTCTTCACCTGCCCGGGGTGAGGTTCCAAGAGCAGCTGACTCACAAGCTGGCTGAGTCACCTGTTCAAGGTAGCCCAGCGCATGAGCACGAAGTGGTCTAAGATGACTCAAGGCTGCCCCCTCTTTGTGGGCACAGCGGTAAATTTGCTGAGCCTCTGCAGCAGAGGTGGAGGAAGGGCTGGCTAAGCAGCCAATTTGGCTCTGTTGACATTTAAGTATCAGAGATGGAAGACCGTGGGTGGATTCCCTCCCCTGGATACCTCGTTCTTGAGCGGCCACCTACACTCATTATAGACCAGAGCCTTCCCTCGTGCACACAGGAGAGTGAATAATTGCATCAGGCTCCAAGACTCCCAGTATCTACGGTTCAGGATGACCGTGTTCATATTTCTCTGTTCATATTCCTTCTTGGCTATCACTGACGGTGGCTGCTATGCTAAGTTATCTGGGGATGCTAGCCAGAGTGGACACTGGTGCAGCCATGATTTGGCTCATCTATGAATGCCAAATATACAGATAGCCCATGGTCAACAGTTCCTCCCCTGGAAACATGCCCAGCAGACATGCACACCCACATTTACCCTCAAATACAAACTACAACATAATAAAAATTCTAACAGTTTTCATGTCATAAGAATCTTGGTTTCTTTAAAAAAAAAAAAACAAACCAGAGATATTATGGCAATATGTTTTTGTAGGGTGTGGGGCTGCTTCGGACTGTCCACACACAGCAGCTGACTGATTTGTCTCGTGCTCTAGAAGGGGTGTGGTTTTGCCAGCTACAGATAGTTTCTGTGATTGTGTGACATTTGGAATTCTGGGAACTTTTCAGAGGGTATATAAATGCTAGGGTCCCAACTGGTAGGTTGCTGTTGGTTGTGGTTTGTTAAATAGTCACACACAAAGAAGAAACAAGAAAAAAAATTAGCTATCCTGATGGGGAAGATCAAACTTGCCCCAAGGAACTTGACATCCCTAATCAGCAGGAAGTAGTCTAATGATAATGGCCCCCCCTTTCCCCTCTATCTCTTTCTCTCCTACCTAGTGTTAGGGGTTTGAATGGGTGGAAGAAGAGGGGTGGAGAAGGGTGGAAGAAAGAAGAACCCACAAAGCAGCCCAAGTCTGGCTAAACGTCTACCATCGTCCAGCCAGGAAGCAATCTGTAGGAACCTAAATAACTGTAGACTCTAGTTCCTATGCCGATATCGCTGACCCGCAGCGTGATGGCCGGGCGAGGTGTCTACCTACAGAGATGGCGAGGAGGAGCCTTAGGGAAGTTTCACCAGAGAATTCATTCAGTGACTTTACACCATGCACCGACACAGTGTGAAGATGCAGTCTGCCATGTGTGAGTCCTTGCCAAAACTGACGTGAGCTGGCCTTTTGGTCTCAGACTTCAGCCTCCAGACAGACGATGAAGTTTCTTTTCTTTATAAGCTGCCTGGTCCACTGTACCTTATTACAGCAGCAGAAGCTAAGACACAACCCATGTTCAGCAACAGAAGCCGGGGACACGATGACTGAGCCGCACGACAACACGCAGTCACACGGCCCGGTAAAGCGCATAGAACCCTCTGACAGCAGGTAGCGGGGTGAAGTTCACAGTATGGAAGGAGCCTCATGAGACTGTTGGAAGAGCCCACTACTGGCCTGTGTGCTGGAAGCCGGAAGAGCAGTGACGGTGTCTGTGTGTTTATGTGTGTCTCTGAGTGTCTGTCTGTCTGTGTGCCTCTGTATCTGTGTGTCTCCCTCTATATACCTGTGTATGCTGCATATTTAGATCTGGGAGCTGGGAACACAGATGGCCACCGTGCTCTGTCCTGATGAGATGGACAATTTGCCTGTTGGCCTTCATTCGATAAAAAACAAAGCCAAACAAAAAGAAACTTAAAAAGAATGTGAGAGGACCTGGGGAGGTGGCTAAGGAGGTACAGTGCTTGCCTTTGTAAACACATGGACTTGAGTTTCATCCGCAGAACACACACTTGTAATCCCAGTACAACAGAGACTGAGACAGACAGGATCCTGAGCTTGTTGGCCAGATAGGCCTAGTCTAATGGGTAGGCCCAAGCCAATGGGAGCCCTTGTCTCAAACCAAAACAACACCACCACCACCACAAACAAACAAACAAACAAAAACCAACAACAAACAAGGTGGAAAGCTCCTGCCAATGTTGACCTCTGGGATGGCTGAGGGGAGAAAATCCAGTCAGCTCAAATGTCTATGGAACCCGCTAGCTCTGAGCCTGGCATGAGGCTGACTATGGGATTCTTACAGTCACTTCTGGAATAGTGAGGAGGTGAGGATGGGAGAGAGATGTGTGTTTACATACTTGGGATCAGTGTGATTTCCATGAATCTTTCAAGGTCTATCTGTGTTATCTTTCCATTTTACAGGACCAGATACTGAGATCCAGGGTGGGAAGGACAAACCTACCCACACAGCCAATATGTACACAAACTTCTCCCAGCTTTTCTCTGAAAAGCCATGCAGCTGGAGAGCAAAAGATACAAAGTAGCCCCAATCTCTACTGTTATTTACAGCCAGCTTCATGACATCAAGAGGTGACGGGAGCCACAGTATCCCCATCTGTAAGATAGGGTTCACATGCCAAGGGTTTTATATGCAGCCAGCATCTATGCCAGGAGGCGGGGCTACATTTTCATGGTGTTTCAAAGACTCCAAGATACACATTCATATTTAGCATCTCAGAGAGGAGGACATGCATGTCTTGCAGTAACTCACAGGGCAGAGTACCACTGGTGCTGTCTGTCTCTCTTGGTAGCACATAAACAAACAATGCATGTGCCCATGGAGGGCATGGTCTCTATTCCAAAGATGAGGAAGCCAAGTGGCAAAAAGGATTTGTGGTCATTGTCACTGGGGAGGGAGACCCAGGCTTCACGCAGGACAGATAAGCACCCTACGACTGAGGTACATTTTTAGTTCTCACCTTTTGAGGCTTTTTATTCTGAGGTAGGGTGCCCCTAAGTTGCCCAGGCTGCCCCTGAGCTCCATCTATAGCCCAGGAACCTTCCTGCGTCAGCCCCTTAAGTAGCTGGGATTATACCCTCTGACTACCAGGTCCAGCTGAGATGATTCTTTTCAATCAGAAAGTTTAAACTTGCATTTATTAACTGTATACAATAGATTCTGATGAATATAAACATTGTAGAATGATTAATTCAAGATTATTAGTATATGCAGTACCTAAATACTAATCTTGGGCTAATAATAAACACTGTTCTTAGTGATGATCACACGCACACACACGCGCGTGCACACACACACACACACACACACACACACACACGTATATGTATACTTATATATAAATGTATCAGCCAGTTACCATGACAAACAATGGATAGCTTGAACTTAGTTCTAAGACATTTTATGTCAGGTCCCTCACCCATCCCCGGTCTCTGGCCACCTCACATCACTTTGCTTTTCTAAGAGTTTGAATTTTTCTTCCTATGCTTCAGTGCACAGATCTAATTTACACATGCTAGGTAAGCTCTCTGCCACTGAGCTACATCCCAGCCTGTGGATTTTGAGAGCGTGTCTCTCTGCATAGCCTAGGCTAGCCTGGGACTCCAGATCCTCCTGCCTCAGCCTCCCAAGTGCTGTGATTACAGATGCGAACCCCCACACTTGGTTGAGAATGGCTTTTGAAGGCTTTCCTGTAAAACATCTTCATCTTCTGTGTCTGTCTCCTTCCCTGGGCATAGCATCTGCAGGCTCACTGGTGGATTGTGAATGTAAGTGTCTCCTCTTTAAATGGCTGAAGAGGATCCTATGTGCTCACCAGAAGACTCAGGCTAGCTCCCTGTTGTTCTAGTTTTGTTTCTGCAGCCGTGGCTCCCTGACAAAAAGCAATGTAGGGGAGGGAGGGTTTATCCTGCTTACAATTCCAAGTCACAGCTCATCACTGAGGATGCTTAAGGAGGAAACAGGTCATGTCATATCCACTATAAGGAGTGGAGAGAGGAGACACTCTCTCTCTCTCTCTCTCTCTCTCTCTCTCTCTCTCTCTCTCTCTCTCTCTCTCTC
>JADRCD010236889.1:42810-53798 GCA_019843815.1 Montemys delectorum
CTCTCTCTCTCTCTCTCTCTCTCTCTCTCTCTCTCTCTCTCTCTCTCCTTATACAGTCCACAGCCTAGACTAGGTATAGTCCACATTCAGCATGGTTCTTCCCATGTCAAGTAATCATCAAGACAACCCCCACAGACATGTTCACAGGCTAACAAAACATCCACAGTGCCTCACTGAGACTCTTCCCACGTGACTCTAGGCTACATCAGTTGACAGTTAAAGCTAACCAGCACACATATTGGCCAGTGTGCCCAGGGCTGCCAAGAACATGGCTGTGCAGAAGTCTCTCCTTCATTCAGAGCTAGCAATGGGAACCAGGGGCCTTGGATGGCACTTGCACTCCAGGAGCCCATTGCTTGCTTCACAGCATCTTCTTCTCATACCCTGGTGCACATAGATCTTCAGTAAGTACAGCTATGACATCTTTGCCACCATCCTCTAGGACAATGAAGATGAATGGAGCCTGCTGTGCTCGGGAGCAGTTAGTCTGGAGGTCAGGAGAAGGTGTTTCAGTGGCTCGGGGCTTCAGCTGATTCTCCTCTAGTTTCTAAGGCAGTATGTGTATATACATATGCACACACATGCATATGTGTGTCTATGCACCCCTCTTGGTACACCTGCACACACATGCATGTGTGTATATCCACATACCCGCCCCCCTTAGGATCTCTCTGAGTAACCAAATCATTTCTCCTAAAAGAGACACAGAGACTGCTACCTTGCCCAGCCTGGCTTCTGGCAGTGGTCCCAAAGCTACCTTGAATTTTTTTTTTAATCTGAGAAATGCAGCAAAGTCATTAGGAAAGATGGCCCTGGGGTGGAAAGTCTGTGTTGGGGCAAGCCTGCCATGGGCTTGTCAGGAATGGGATAAGCTCATCCAGCAGAGTCAACCTTTAAGGGTCTTGATTTAAATGGCCTCACTTGACCCAGACCATAGCCATAAAAGGGACTCATGCCTATCTGTTCACCAGCAAGCCAAATGGACCCAGAGCAGGTGTGGATGATAGGGGGGTTGAGGACAATGCTGGTCTTTTAGGGGGTCAGCCACTTCTAAAAGCTGACACAGAAATCTCCAAACCACAGTGTCCCACTGAGTCCCATCCGTGATACATAAGGATGTTGCAGATGTGACCAATTTTAGGTAAGGTGATGGGACAATTCTGCACCATCTGGGGGCTCCAATGGAAAGAGAATGAAGAGCCAGATGCAGCTCTGAGAGAGGATGAAGCCAGAGCAATGCATCATGGATCTAGACCATAAGTACTGGCTCAGAAGATTCTGGAAGGCAACTGCCAGAGAAGCAGGAGGAGGATCCCAGACTGGGATTTTAACTCAAGAGAGTCCCATCTGCACATCTGACTTCCAAAATGAATTTTTAATTCTTTTAAACTCTCTGTTTCTGGCTACTTGTCACAGTAGCTATGTGACACTAATCCAGTGGGCAGTTAGTATGAATTGAGACCATGAAGGTGCAGTCTCTGTCTGGGGCATGAATGGTGACTCTTAGAACCATTGGTAAAATTATCACCAGGAGGTACTGTGCTTGCCCTACAGAGGGCCAGTGTTGGGGGGAGGGTTAAGGTTAGCTTAATGAAGAAGCCAAGCATGGAAGAAATCTGGGGGAGGGCGTTCCAGCTGCTGGCCCAGCCAGCACAAAGGCCCTGAAGTAGGATGCCATACGGAGTATTTGAATAACCCAGTCAAGGCCACACTCCAAAGAGCTTGTCCCAGTGTTTGACTTTCCGAGCCATAGCTAGGTGGGAGCAGTCCCAGCCTTGAATCCCTTGAGTACCCAAGGCAGTTGGTTTTTTAAAATTGGTTGTTATTTTTAAAGCTCTCCGGTTGTCAGGGCGATTTACAAGGTTCCCTCGACTCAGCATCCTGACCCTAACTTTTCGACACTCAAAAATCCCACTGAACAGTTCCATGTTCTTTCTCCCTCCCCCAAGCCAATAAATCATATTCCAAGTGACAGGCTGCACACTCTACCAAATTCTGGCCTCAGGCAATCTCCAGCTTCCAAGTCCATCATGAATCTAACACTGCTGATATTAAACCTCAGGACTTTGGGGAGTTTACAATAATAATAAAAAAATGCCAGGTTAGCTGCTTATAAAAATGGGAAGGGCCAGTGATTTGTCACCTGCTTAACCCAGCGTGTTCCTAGGAAATGAAGAATTATGGAGTTCTATTAAGGAAGGGCTTGCCTGGGGCTCACATGCGAGCTGGGCAAGAAAAATGTTGTTGGAATGAGCTGAGGCTAGACCCCAGGGGAGAAGGTCTTGGCTTTGCATATAGGGGCCAGGTGTTGTGAGGTGTTGTCGCATGTGGAGCAGTGACAGCAGGAATCATTCTCAATTGCTCTCTACCTTATGTTTTGAGGCAGGGTCAGTCCCTCATTTGGCTGACCTGGCTAGCCAATGAGCTGCAGGGCCCCTCCTGTCTCTGCCTTCCCAGTATGAACATGGATTTTTACCCAGCTGCTATAGATTTTTGGTCCCTTATACTTGACTAGCAAGTACTTTCTCCACTGGGCCGTCTCCCCAGCTCTGGGGCTTGGCTTCTGATAACTCACATCTGCCTTCCCTCCTCCTGCCAAACATGGTTGCAGAGGGCAGGCAGGAAGAGGGAGGCACACATTCTTTGTGTGGTCTTTCTGTTGTCTCTCTCCCTACTGCCACTGGATCTAAGCTATTTGTTAAATGGCCAGAAGTTGACTGCGCTGGCACTTTAAGGACTGAGATATGTGGCTCTGGCCATGCTATATTCTCCTTGTCACCCTGATTATGACCAGGTGTTGTGGGACACTTGATGACATTCATCCTCTCTGGTCTCACTTGCATGAGGAGAAAACATTCAAGATCAAAAGCCCCCTGGGAAGTAAGACCTCCAGCTCACTGCAGACCTGCAGACCACAGGAGCATTTCATCACATTGAGAAGCTCAGTGTAATCCAGAACATTGTTTAAAGGCATCTTGGGATGTGCTCTTCCCTGAGCCCTGAGCCTTACGTTCTCAGCATCTCTGAGGTCGGCCTGCAGTATCATCCAGGGTTCTGCCCATCATGGCCACTCCAGACCTACTTGCTGGATCAGCTCCTTCATCCCTTGTGCATAACAGACTGGGATTGAACACTTCAGCTATCTGCTATGGTTTCAAAGTGTTCCCTCAAACTCACTTGTTCTAAACTTAACCCCTCAACCCAACTGTGAATGGTCATAAAGATGGGGCTTTAGGAAAGGAATAAGGAATAAGAGGCCATAATGTGGGTCCCTGTGATGGTGTTGGTAGGTTACAATGGAGGGAGAGACGGGAGATGATGATAAAGCTGCTGTTTGTTGTGGCTGCCCTCACCAGGTACAGGAACCACGCTACCGGACTACCCATCCTGAAGAGTCCTGAGCTGAATGAACCTTTAATCTCTATAAACTTCCAGGCTCTGGAAGACGGAACCTTTGATCATAGCCTCCTTTTATCACCACACAGAGTGCTAGAACCCCTGACTCCCTAATAGATACAAAGAGAAACACTACAGGAAACAATGTTAAAAAACAGAAAAAGAAAAACAAAAAACCCAAAGCCAAATCTTAGTTCAATATTGTAACCCACTAAAGGCTCTAAACTGGAAGGCTGTGCTTTCTGTGAAACAAATCAAGTTCTGCCAGAGACAGCTTGGAATGGCTCAGAGCAGTGGGAGTCTTTCCCTCCAATGCATCTACAGTATGTGCAGAAGGTGGACAGAGGGGGATCCCTTGCTTGTAGTGGATAGTCTCGTGGAGGAGACCAGCAATGGGGGAATAGATTACAGCAGATTATACTGAGAGAAACCAAGGAATAAGTATGTCAGTGTCCATTGACAAGGTAGTCAGGGTTGGCTCCCAGAGAGGGTCACTCCAGGGCATGGGCTCTGGGCTGACTTGGGACCACTTCTAACCAAGTGTCCTCAAGAAGATCAGTAGAAGATCATGCTGTTTGGGGAGACAATCATCTTTGGGGGTTATCTAGGGTATGGGGGAACAATGCAGAGGCTTCTAGGCAACTTTCACTAGCTGAATTGTCTCACCTAATCCTGCTTCTTACATGTGTGGGAGCACGTGCACATGTGTGGATATGCATGTAGAGGCCTGGGGATAACCTCTGGTGGTGTTCCTCAGAATGGCCCACTTCATCTTATAATTATTTTGATGTTGCATTCTCTCTCCTTCTCCCACCCCTTCTCCCCCTCCCCCTCTCTTTCTCCTTCCCTCTCTTGCTCTTGCTTTCTCTTTAAGATTTGTTTTCCCTTGTTCTCTGAGGTGCTGTCCCACAGGACAGATGGGGAAACCAAGGTAGTAAGCCCACATACTATGGCCCACATAGTTCAGACCATGTACTTCAGAAAGGAGAGCCATGGTGAAACTTTTCTGAGTTTCCTGGGCAGATGACCAGAAATCTCTGGAAGTCATGGTGCTCTGTGAACTAGGGGTGGGGGTGGGGGTGGGGGTGGGGGAACACACATGCACCATAGTCAGTTTCCATGCAGCTCAGCAGAGGTGCAGTCACATGCCAGTTGTCGACTGGGGACAGGACATGCTTCTCCTGTCCTTTCCCACGATGTGCCTGCTCAGTGTGGACACCCTCTCCATGGCACTTGGGAGATTAAGATAAGATGGTGGTCTTCTTTGACAAGCCACAGAACTGAGAGTTTCTGGTGCCATCCTGCCCGGGGCAAGGATGCTACTTATAAATGGCACATTCTGTACTAGAATCCAGTATCTCCCTTCCCCAGCATGGGAGGCCATAGGCTCCCCATTTGTGTCTCCACCTTGAATCTTCACGTCTTTCTAGGACTTTCTAAGAGCCCCTGGGAAAGGTGATTTCACAACAAGTAGACCCCTGATTTAAAGAGGGACACTTTGGGAATCCTGTTCTTCTACGGAGCTCATGGGAGACGACCTTCCTATCCTAGATGCTGCCCCAGCCACAGTGTCAAAATAGCAACAATGGAAGCTCCTTGAAGGGGGAGCCCAGCATGGCAGAAGAGGTCAGAGCAGCCCCACAGAGGGCAGTGAGGACATGTGGCAGAGAAGAGCAAGAAGCAGATTGTTCTCGCCAGAACCGGAAGTGGACATCACCTTCCAGTCTTGACTCTATCATCTGTCTCCCAAGCCATAAGGTCCTGTGGCCCCCCCCCCCCCCCGGGAGGGGCTGGGGAGAACAGGATATAATGCCAAAGTAGGCTTTACACGCTCTATTTTAACATGGGATCTACACCATTAGCTGAGCACAGGGGTGCTTCCTGTGCCCCGCCCCGTCAGGTAAGAGATGACAGAGGACCAAACAGATGTTGAACTTGTGGACTTCCAGGGTTGGATATTGAACCTGTGGGCACTTGTTGCTGGCCCAAGTCACGCTTCTTTTTCATCTGAACAGTAAACTGAACTGCTGTTTTTAAAAATGTATACATCTCTCACCTAATTTATATGCATTGAAAACTCACAAAGAGGATGGATCGCAGGGTATTGGCAGAGTTATCTCTGCGTGCTAGACCTGGAGCTTTACACATTTTCTGTCTGCTTATCTCTCCTTTCTAATTTCTCTCCAATAAACTCACGTTACTTTTGTAAATTGAGAAAAGGGGGAAAGGAGGAGGGATGGAGGAGGAGGGGGGGAGGAGGGGAGGAGGGAGGAGAGAGGTGGGAGGAAGAATTCTGAGTCAGATGGAAGTGAAACCAGACGTGTGTTTGCTCTGCAGAAAGTTTGGAATAACTGAGCTGTAGAGAAATGGAGTCAAAGCAGAAAGTGCAGCCTGAGCTGAGCTCCTGCTCCTTGCAGCTCAGGCTTGGTCGCTGTTCCTCTCTGCTGACCTGGTTTTGCAAATCCCATGCACATGGCAAACAGTGTATCTCAGAAAGTCAGGCAATGCATCTTCCCTGGAAAAGTTCAGTCCCTCATCAAACTGACAGGCACAGCTGTGTGTGTGTGGGGGGAGAGTGTATGTGGGTATGTGTGTATTGTGTGTGTGCTGTGTATGTATGTATGCATGTGTGTCTCCGTGTGTATATGTATGTGTGTCTGTGTGTGGTGTGTATATGTTTATGTGTATGTGTGCATGTGGTATAGTTGTGGTGTATATGTATGCGTGTGTGGTGTATGTGGTTGTGTGTGCATACATATATGTATATATGCTATTATATACACATATAATATATATAATACATATATAATATATGTGCCTATATTTATATGTATGTGTATATATATGTGTGTGGTGTGTGTATGTATTTATGTGTGTATGTGTGTGTGTGATTTCAGACTGAGCTCAGTGTCCTATGCCACTAGGCAAGTACTCTAACACTGAGCCACATCCCCAGCCCCTGTTACTATTCATTCTTAATTTTAAAAATTAAAATTATGCCAGGCAGTGGTGGCGCACACCTTTAATCCCAGCACTTGGGAGGCAGAGGCAGGTGGATTTCTGAGTTCAAGGCTGGTCTGGTCTATGGAGAGAGTACCAGGACATCCAGGACTACACAGAGAAACCCTGTCTCAAAAAACCAAATCAAGCTAGGCAGTGGTGGCGCACACCTTTAATCCCAGCACTTGGGAGGCAGAGGCAGGCAGATTTCTGAGTTCGAGGCTAGCCTGGTCTCCAGAGTGAGTTTCAGGACAGTCAGGGCTATACAGAGAAACCCTGTCTCAGAAAAAAAAACAAAACAAAACAAAAACAAAAAAATTTAAAATTATTATGCATATGGAGTGGATGCTGTGGTATGCATGTGGAGGTGAGAGCGGCAAATGTCTAACTGGGATCCTTCTGCATCAAGACAGTGGGGAACAAAGACTGGAGCCAGTTTTTCCAGAGTGCCTTAGCCCTCTGCTCACACTGCTCCAGGTCAGTGGGAAGCAGAGGACTTAGGAGAGAACAGACGCAGGGGCATGTTAGGCATAGTTCATTACGGCCTGAGGGTCTTATCTCACATGCGTGGCCAGTGGTGTTTACATCTTTAATACCTGAACATGACGCAAGAAGTGGAGATTTTGTGATGTGGGGAAACCAGGAAGAGAGTCAAGCATCTTTGTCCTTAACAAAGTCTGCCTTCCAACCACACTGGGTTTTCAGGTGTGTGCAGCTGCTCCTGTGGCGTGATGGCGTCGCGTTGATGCAGCAAATACCATGACAAAACTCTGTGCTGCTGGACATTGACTGGAAAGGCTTGTGACACCCCCTACCCCACACACTCTAAGAAATGGGGCTCTGGGGACGAGGAATGTGAGCCCTTTTCCAGTTTCTGGGGCTGTGATAAAATGCTCTAAGCAAAAGCATTTAGTAGATGAAAGGGCTTAATGGATCTTACACTTCCAGATCACAGGGTGCCACTGAGGAAAGTCGGGGCAGGAACTGGCCTGTTGGCTTCCTATTCAGCTCTCCCCCCAACCTGGAACTCTCTCACTAGGGAAGTACAGCAGGGACCATGGAGGATGCTTCTTGCTGAATTGTTTATAGGATCACGATAGCTTCCTTATACAGCCTATGCTCACTTGCCTAAGGAATGGTGCTGCCCACAGTGTGCTAGGCCCTCCCACATCCATTAATAATTGAAACAATCCCCCAAAGATATACCCACAGGCCAATGGGATCTAGACAATTCCTCAATCCAGGCTTCTCTTCACAGATGACTCTGGACTGTTTGGAGTTGACAAAGCTAACCAGGACAATGATGGGACACTCTTCTCTGTAGCAAGGGAGGGTCAAGGCCTAATGGGTTTTCTATCCCTTCATTCACTCCTTTATTCACTCATGCAAGTGTTGGACTCACACCCCCTATAACCCCTACTCTGCCCTGCCAGGCACCATGCTGGCCTTGGAGACACCAAGTCTGGTAGCAGACCAGGTAGTACATGAGGCAGTGTCACCAAGTGTTATGGTGCAGAGACAATACTATGCTTGGGATGGGACTAAGCTCTGGGGGTGAAGGGACCAGAGAGGGACCAGTGCAGAAGATACAGATAAAGAACAAGCCTTCTATTGGGTGGACACTGGCTATGTGCCCATGGTTACCTAGCCAGAGAGGAATGCACCCAAGGCAAGTCTACATTTCTTGCTTCTCCTCCTCTTCCATCACCTGCCCAGAACCCAACACCACACTTACATGGAGCCTTCCCAGGGAGTTCCTAGGCACTAAGAAAGCTGGATAAGTGTCCATCTATATGAGGCAAATCCCACATTGCCTTAAAAGACTTTCCTTCCAGACAATTGGCTTAGATGGGGCCACAGGAGCAAAGTGACCCATGATAATACCTCAGGACTGTCACAACTAGATGAAAAAGCACAGGTGTGTATGTGTCTGTTATAGTTTCTTTGAGCACACATGTCTGTGCCCTTTCCTGTGCACATATGTAAATGCACAGATAGAGATGTACATACATGTAAGTGAACATATATGTGTCTGGGAATTGAACACGGTATGCAAATGCATGCACATTTATTGCTGTGGTTTTTGATAAGTGTCCCCACAAAATGTAAAGCCTTGGATCCAAGGTAATGGTGTTATGATGTCTTGGGGACCTGTTAGAAGTGGGGGCTAGTGGTTAGTAGGGGCATGCTATAATTAATATTATCAACTTGTCAGGGGCTAGAATCAACCAGGAGACAGGCATGTCTATGCGGGAGTCCTAGATTGGGCTAATTAAGATAGGAAGACCCACTGTAATGTGGTCAATACCATTCCACAGACTGAGATTCTGAACTCAATAAAAAGGAGACGATGAGCCAAGTACCAGCACCTGTACCTGTCTGCTTCCTGAGTATAGAGGAAACGAGGAGCTGAGGGGAAAATGCAAAACCTTCCTTCTTTAGTCTGCTTCTGTCTCTGGGTGTTTTGTCACAGCAGTGGGCCAAGATTCGATCTCTACCTCTGCTTTGTGCTCCTACCATACTACCATGATGCACTTGGTCTCATGAGAGGGCCAGATTAAGAGCTGCCCCAAAAGGGATGTTAAGCTTGTATAAGTACGTTCTTGCATGCCCAATGCAAAGAAACATCCATGTATGCAGAGGTCCCTTCGTGTCCTTATACGTGTAGGTGTGTGCCTATGACTGGAGGCAGGGACAGTTACACAGGATACCTTCATGACAAGCCCAGAATTGGCTTCTTACCCTTGGAGAAATGCTCTGTCTCCATATTATCCCCCACCCCAAAACCAGTCCTCTGCAAACTTGAAGTTGAAGTTGCTGTTGGCTTCAGGGAGGTTGGTGAGGTGGATGGTTGACAGTGGGTGGAGTGCTGAAGGGTCTTGACAGTGGGATGGGAGTTACAGTGGCCGTCATTGGACAGAATGCTTTTTTCCTTAAGGGTTCAAAATGTTTTAAATTTACATTTTAGTACAGTTTTATAAATGCATGAAATGTCACTGAGCTATACCGTAAGCTGTGTGCACTAGATGAGCATACTGTAGTATGCAGACAATATATAGGCTGTTTAATAAGCCCAAGCAAAGAGAAGTCAAAGAAATCAAGGACCTGTTTTTCGCTGGTTGCATTCACTGAGACTCCCTTGTGCTGGGAAAGGGGGGCACTATGACACACCACAGCACCATCAGAGCGGGGAGGGTCTCCCACACACTTGGCAACCTCTGTTCTACATCCTTTGCAGCAAAGAACACCTGTGTTCTATCTCTCAGAGCTTTGGGAGCAGATAACAGAGGACTTTGAGGTAATGAGGGCCAGGGTGGCAAATCCAGGCTGGATCCTGGAGGGAAAAGACATTCACAACCCCAATAGAAATGGAGAAAAAAATGGGAGCCAGAGGAGTCTCCCTGGAGGAACATTCGCTTTCAGGAGAACCAGAAAAGAGGGTGACAAGGAGACAGGCTTTCTCAGTGGGAGGCAGACACAACCAGGGACAAGGAGCTTGAAATTTGGAGTCAGCCACAACTGGGTCCTAGACCTAATGTTGTTAACTTTTAACCATAAATGTTCAGATGCGACTGGCTCCAGCCAATCAAAAGTGAGCCTGTCACTTTCAGTTGGGGAACTTTAAAGTGTATTGCTTAATGTCCAGTCTGTCTTTCATTGTGTGCCAACCTGACTGTGGAGGCTCTGTGCTGACATGCAAAGTCACAGAATTATGTCCACAAGATGCCCAAGCAGCCATATGGAAAGGGGGCACCCCAGAGGATCACCCAACCTACTGTTGACTTTAACGAGTGATTTAACATGTTAAATGATAATTTCATGGCTATTTGTCTCTGCAGCTTACACATATCCTACCCTGACTAAAAGCTAGGAAAAGGCCAGAGAGGATGGCTTTGCACAAAAAGGCACTTGCCGTCAATCCTGATGACCCAACTTGAATCAGCAGGGACCCCACTTGCTACACTGTAGAAAGAGAGAACTGACCTCCACACAAACGCCACGGCAGAGGAGTGACTGCAGATACAAAAATCAATCAATAAATATATTACAATTCTAATAGACATGCAAAGAGATCAGATCATAGAAAGCTCTCAATAAATACTGCCTGTGATAGTGGATTAGTCAATCTCAAAATATTAAGTGAATTGAAGCCATGAGAAGCCAAAAGAGGATAAACAAGAGCCAGCTTAACAGAGATGCTGTGATCCAGTCAAGCTTGCCAGGAAAGACTGCTAAAGAAACTAAATTCCTTTGGCGTGGGGTTGTATTTTTCTTGGTGTTTAAGAAACATGGTATCCTCCCTCCCCTAAGTGCCCATGGTCATCTCCATCCTCATAAAACCAGGCTGTGGGGCGGCTTTGAAGGAACTACAGGCAAATGGGAATCTCTGCTTGGCAAGATTCAATTTCATGTTTTTTTTCGTTAATAGCTTTCTCTAACTTGTCCCAGATAGCAAGCCAGTCACCATGGGAATGTGACCTTACCTCTTCATCATTTCAAAACAGAAGATAAGTGTCCAGGGAGATTAGAGACAACGGGTGCTGTGCCCCAAGAGACTGTTACATCCCCATGCGTTAGATTAAAAAAAAAAA
>JADRCD010236890.1:0-13128 GCA_019843815.1 Montemys delectorum
ACAGCCATCTGTCCAGACATTGCTCATGTTCCCTTGGCTATAGTCCAAGGTTTAAGCATCATATAAGATCAAACGATGCACTTTTCATACAAGGAGAAGTAGAGTCCTCAAGCCTTTTTGGTCCAAAGGAACTAACATGGCAGCTGTTGGCTCTGCCTTTACTAGCCAGAACCCAGGGAACTCTGTGGGGCACAGAGGAGGACTGTGAATGACTGGCTGTAGAGTACAGGTACCTCACGGCCACTTGTACAGACCAGGCTGCAAGATCCCCAGTCCCACACCAAAGATCAGAGGGCATGAACTATTGGTTGTTGCTATAAAATGAGAGAATTATCTGATAAATACCCAAGGTAAAAACAAATGATAATCTGGTGAATGTAACTTACTGTAACAGGCAGGAGGAGCCTTCTGTGAATCATAACTCAGGATACAGCCTGGAACAGTGTAATTTCAGGAAAATACCTCCAGGAAGTAATACAAGTTCTTGAAGATTTAAGGGGAAAAAATGAATCACAAAGGAGAAGAGGAAGAAAGAAATTGATTGAAAGTCTTTCTATGTCCTGGTTGTTGAATGGTTTTTTAGTTTGCATATTGTTTTGGACTGGGTGTTGTTGTTATTGTTGTTTGATTTTTTTACATGAATATTAGCCTAGTGTTGTCACATCTGATTTTTCTTTTAAGGAGATTAGAAATCTCTGTTGGGAATGTCTAAATATTAACAATTAAGCAATTTACTAGCCAAACAGAGCATACTGGTGTGCCAGATGGAGCCTGGCCACTGCCAGGTGGATCTGGTATAAAGCTGGCTCTTGCTGCCACGCTTGGCCCTTGGATGCCTTGGTTAGCTAGCTGGTCAGCTAGCTGGTCTCAGATTCTATGCTGATAGTCTCTGAGGCCACACTGACTTTAGTTTTTCAGATGTTTTCTCCTATTTCTTGAAACAGTTGTTGATTCCTATTGATAAGTTGTAAATATTCCATTAGATGCTTTTCCAAGTAACCTCAGTAACTAATAAGAAAGCACCAGACCAAGCAAAATTCTCTTCCAGGAATGTAATTCTAGAAGAAAATAAAGGGTACATCACCAGACCCTCCGTACAGTGAAGCTTGCCTGTGTCAGTCTTATATGAGCATCTTTCAATTGTGCTTGAGGTCTGAAGATGCTTTGGGAAGGTTGAGGGCCTGATGGGGAGGAACAGAGGAGAGGAGCCCATCAGAAGGTAGAGTTGAGCAGCAACCACATGATCTCTGCTTCTCATCCTCTCTCATCCACTGATGCAAAGACGCCTGTGCAGACTTGGGCCCATTGATGCCCATCATGTATATGGGCATGGGCCCCAAACTTCACTACCAGCTCAGCTCCGATACAAAGAATGTCCTAGGTCTCTGACCTCTAGGTAGAGGACATTCCTCGGCTCTTCTCTGTGCTTCCTGAAGAAAGAAACTAGATTTGAGAGGCCTGGCAGCCTCATATCCAGTTAGCTTGCATCCTGGGGAAATGAGTCCCCTTTTGGGATTTGTAGTATGCAGCTACATGCAGGGATAATGGTCTTTCATTAGAACAATTAATAGCATTCTAGTCTCTGCTCTGGTGTCTGGGCCTTATGTAATGACCTCACACCTCTCCTTGGTCATTTGAGAGAGCCAGATTTCTGCTCCAGTCTTTCCATGTCTCTACAGCCAAACGGTTTTGATTGCTTTTCCTCACAGCTCACTCTGCTCTCTGGTGGTGCTGTGGTCAGTGTGGAATTACAGTATTGTACATGACTGGTCTCACTTATTCCTAGGAGTTAGAACATCAAGAAATCTCAGTGCTGAGGGCTTGAATATAAACTGTATCCAGCTAGGCCATGCATACCGTCTACCGGAGGGCATTGCTATGTGTGCAGTGTGCCTTGGATTAAAACATCTCTTACCGTTATGGATGCATTGTAATAATTTCTGCTTGCAGCTTATCTACCCATCCGTCCACTTATCTGTCCATCTACTCGAATCTTATCCATCTGTTTGTCCCCTCATCTACCTGTTTGTCTGTCCATCCGCCCGCATTATTACCTGACTGTCCCTTCATCTGTCTGTCTGTCTGTCTGTCTGTCCAGCTGCATCTTACCCATCTGTCCCCTCATCCGCCTGCCCTCCCATCCTCAATCTTCCGCCTGCCCTCCCATCCTCAGTCTTCCACCTGCCCTCCCATCCTCAGTCTTCCGCCTGCCCTCCCATCCTCAGTCATCCGCCTGCCCTCCCATCCTCAGTCTTCCCATCCTCAGTCTTCCAAGGTGAAGGGATCTGCTATGGGTAGAAGCTCCTTTCAGAAGTTCCACTTGGCTTTTTCTTCCCCCCAACATGATATCTTTTCTGTAATCTTTCCCTCCTGGTGTCAGAGTTTGGGTGTATGCTCAGCTCCAGCGTGGGTTTTCCCGTGGAGGGGGTGCCGGCGTGTCACAGTCTGGAGATGGCAACTGCTGATGCTTTGCCTTCCTGCCTCGCTCCTGTCACTGAGCTATCTGATGCCCCTCCCTGACTGTTGGAGGAGGAGGAGGAGGTGGGGAAGTAGATTTGGCTAGAGCAACTCAAGTATTTCCTTCCTATTTAGCATTCTTTCTCTTTTCTTAGAACAGGAAAGATGGATTGATAGATATCCTTTCTTTTGAGAGGCTCTGTAGTACAGCTGGTTAAGAACTCATCATGTATCCCTGGATGGCCTCAAGCTTGCAGCAATTATGCTGCCTCTAGGATCTAGCACTAGGATTAGAGGTCTGAGCCACCAGGCCGAGCAGCCTCTCTCCATAGATACCTGAGAATGTCTTTTCTCCTGTTAGAACCTCCCCTACAACATCCATGATTTGCCAGGCCTCTGCCTAATCACTTTCCACTGTGAGGACCTGGTCACTTCTAAAGCAGTCCATTATTTGATTGCTGGACAAGTTTATGGGAATGCCTTTCTCTGGGTTAAATCTGAAAATCTGCTTTCCTGTGTGTGCTGCTCATCACCCTCATTCGTGTCCTCTGAGGCCACACGGATCATGCCTGCACTCCTCCCTCCAGAGCCTTTCTCCGGGTTGTCCTTTCCCGGGGCTGACTGTCTTCTTTCCCATAGCCACTGCTCTAAGTTTATTTCCTGGAGGCTGCCTGGTCCATTCCAGATACACGAATGTGTGTACACATTCACAGTGACACTCACCTCCACGAGCCTATGCTTGAGCCCTGCTGAGCAGGGAGGTCGATTGCTCATGGTCCTGATGGGCAGCCAGGGCCATCCACTTGTGCTGGGTGCTAGGACTTCAGGGTATCAGAGGCTGTCAGGAGAAAGGGGCGGAAGAAGAAAGCATTGGGTTGGCAGTATCTAGAGGAGAGGTTTGGATCTGTTGAGGCTTACCAAGACATGGCTGCCCATTGCACAGCCCCCTGTTTTCCATGCCTTAGGTGCATTCTCTTCTCTGTTTGAAAGATAAGACAGAATCAGATTTCCTGTGCTTCTGTCAATTTCTCTGGTCGATGGACAGCTTGGCCATCCCCACAGGACCATAAGGCAGGTCCTGTCACCTTTCCCCAGGCCATCAACCCCACCATGCTGCCCTCTCCCCTCCCCACTGGCTGTGCAGGGCAGGTGCCATCTGGGTTTCCTGCCAGGTATGAGCAGTGCCTTTTGGTCGCTGTTGATTCTAGGATCCCTGCTCCCCAGAGCTTCCTGATAGCTAGAATTCAAGCCCATGAGGCACTTGGCATACCTTCCAAGGGTTTTCTGTTTTCTGTGGCTGCTCTGAGACCAACTAAGTGCCTCAGTTGTCATTTAACTTGAATTTTATATTGGAATAGAAATGAAGGAGAACCCTAGAGACCTGTGTGTCTAGACCAGTGGTTCTCAGCCTGTGAGTCAGAGCCCCTTTTGGGGTCAAACACTTTTCATAGGATTAGATATCAGATATCCTGCATATCATATATTTACATTATGATTCATAATGGTAGCCAAATTACAGTTATGAAGTACCAATAAAATAATTTTATGGTTGGGGGTCACCATAGCATGAGGAACTGTGTTAAAGTGTTGTAGCGCTAGGAAGGTTGAGAAGCGCTGGTCTAGACTAATCTACAGAGTTCTTGAAAACCTTGGGCTTGGGGACACAGAATTCCAGTGGCCTTGGAGAGCCTGGCCTGCTGGGAGGTTCTGAGAGTTGGGGCAGGGGGTGGGAGGGAGCGCTTAGCTCTTATAGGGGAAGAGCCCAGCTACCATTTTGGAAGCTGGGTTACTCCCTCTCTTTTCTCAGACTTCTGCTGAGCCCAGTGGGGAAGTCAAGGCAGAGGCTGGAGTCAGACTGCCTGGTCTTGAACTCTAGCCCATCCACTCACCTACTTGCATGACTTTGACCTAGCCATTTAACCCAAGTGTGCTCTGGACATTATCTATATCAGTATATTTCTCATAAAGATGCTGTCTGAATTAATATTTATCATGTGTCTTAAGAAATGCCAGGCATGAATGCTGTGTGAGTACTGGAAAAGTAAGAGTATTGGGCCCTAAGAGCCAATGCAACTTGGTGACCTGTCTGTAATCCCTTAGGGCTTTTAAAACAGCAGACATTTGCCTGTAATTACTGTCTACTGCAGAGCTGCTTAGACATGAAATGCTTATAATGCTAGAGGCTGAGCAACTGATTTTCATGGTATAGATGTGTTTTAGAGCCCACTAGACACTTAAGACATTCTCTCTTTCCTGATGACGTTGGTCACGTTTGCCTACAGCATTTCCAGATCTTTTGATGCCTACAGAATTCTTACAGTAGGGGAAAAAGCCCTTCACAGGGTCCCTCTTCCCTCCCGAGGGCTGACCAAGCCTTCTTCCTGCAGATGTCAGCTGCTATAACTCTGTGCCATTCAGGAAAATTAATTTTCCTCTTTGTCCCAGCAGCCATCTGCCAGTTCAGCAGGAAGGGCCCCAGCTTCCGCTGCCTTCCTCACATTCCTCCTCTGTAACCTGCCTGGTTCTTCTACCAGGGCCCCAGGGACAGGGCCACCACCATCTGCATTCCTCTTTACCCCAGGCAGGGCTTTGGGATGACATAGCCTAAAATTATTTTCACTAGAACTCAAAGGAAAGGTTCAGTTTGCAGAATGTAACTGCTTCTGAATTCATTAAAGAGAAACCCAGTTTCGACAGGAAGAGGGGCATGCGTGTGACCAGATACTGGGAGGAGCAGCTCAGGGGAGGGAAGGCTTATTTGGGCTCTTGGGTTCAGCATGTCACATCAGGCAGGGGGTTGGGGCCAAGTTGGTCTGTGGCTGAAAAGCAGAGGGAGAAGATTCTGCCACTGGCGGAGTCCCAGCCTACACGATGGTGGTGCCCACATCTGGGGCAGGCCTTCTCTGTACAGCCAGAGTGTGCATAGCCAGTGTCCTAGGTGCTTTGCAGTCCAAGCAGTTTGACAGTCGAGATTGACATTGTGTCCTGGCACCAGTCAGACGAACCGGACAATCTGTTTATGTTCCTCATTGCTAAATGAGAGTCATGTTTGTTTCAGGACTGTTTGGATATAAAATAAACCCATCCAATGCCCTCTACCTGGCCAGAAGTCTCTCTCCATTGCTGTGTGCATTCCTGATTGGCCTTTGGTGATGAACAGATCTGCATGAACCTTAAAGTACTATATACCTCTGTGCTGCATACCCCTGTGTGGTATACCTCTAACACTGTTGTTGTCATTGTCGTCGTCGTTGTTGTTGTTGTTATTGCTGTGTCTAAGGATTTTAGGGCCTCTCCAGGGTGGTATCAGTCCCAAGCCTCTAAGTAAAGAAAGAATGAGAACATGGCGCCATCACCCTGGCTCTCAGCTCTTCTTTATTTTGAGAAGGCTCACAGCGCTGTCCTAGTGAGGACTGATGCCATCAGTGTCCCCAAAGCCCTCTGTTCCCTGGCCCAGCTTAGATTAATGGTGAGCAGAACCTACTTTGTAGCAATGACAACTTAGTGGCTGCATCATATAGGACAGTCACTGTCCCAAGCTCTCAGACGTTAGCCCAACTCCATGAGGTCAACAGGGTTCTAATCCCCATATTCCAGGTGAGGAAACAGAGGTACAGAAAGACAAAATAAGACATCCATGTGTCGCAACTTGTACATGTGTGTCCAGGGCTGAAAATGAGGCCTTCTGATGCAGAGCCCTGTTCTCAATCTCTTGCTCTCCTTGTTTCCCCTGCTGCCGCCCCCACCCTCATTGTAACGGGTTGCACAGTTGACCCCCTGAATCCTTGCTTTCTTATGAGTGAGGCCCTCCACCCTCGCAGAGCCTCTTCCATGCCTCATCGGTTTCCAGCAGCATTTTCTTGGCCCTGCTTGGTGCTGACCCCTCTCTGAACATCTCTTCATTGCTGCCTCTGTTTGCTGAGAGCCATGAAGGATGAGCAAGAGAGATAGTGTCCCCATTTTACAGAATTTGTTGAAAATCATAAATCTAGAAGGAGGGCTATGCATCCAGCACAGCACATTTCCTTTCCGCCGAGATGATGTCTAACATCTTTAGTGACACTCAGTGTAGAGAATTCTCACACTCACAGGGCAGGGCAGTCTTTTAAAGAGGAGGTACCCATTTCTAACTTGCATGGTTGATGTGTGGCTACTGAGGGCAGAGCATGACAATGCTCACACGGATGCATTTTCCTGCTGCGGCAGATTCCAAGGCCATTTTTGTGACTGCTGATTTGTGAGTTTTGCCGCAGAAATAGCCATGCTATCTATAGCTAAATGCTATGTATCTGCTCTGCTCAGGACAGCTGGCTGCAAAGTCACAGCTGTTCAAGCTCGTGAGGTGTTAGTGACGATGTGGAGCCAGGACTGGCTGAAACTGCTCACCATCCTGCAGATACTAAGGCAAGACACTGGGTGACACAGAAGACTGGCTAGAAATAGGAGCAGGGTTACAAGATCTTCATAGCCAGATTTTTCCTGCTCTGGGTGACTGAGTAATGTTGGCTCGCAGTGATGGACTAGGAAGTAACAGGCTACCGAATGGGAGGCTTTCCTTTGTCCATCTGCTCAGGCTGTAGTAAAGGGAACCGGGGGTGGGGGGGGGTGGGGTGGGAAGGCACACACTGAGGGAGGTTTGTTGCCTCGTGGCCTTGGTGATGGTGTTAGATTTGTAGACTCTGAGCCGAGCAAACCCTGACAGCTCTGCCACCCTTTGGATCTCTTCTGCCTCATCCTTTGCAGCATGGAGGACAGAGCCATGCCTGGGTCAGCATGCAGACCCTTGTGATCTGGATTCACCTTGGTCTGTTCACTTTCCCTCCCTGCATTTCCCTCTCTCCACAGCCTGAAATGCTGTTCACTGAGAACTGTGATGGACTCGAGTGTATCTATCCACACTGTCCGTAGTGCAATGTTTGTCTTATTTCCTTCAGGCAGCCTTGGGGACCATCTTCCTGCCTCTAGGGACTCCTAGCCAGGCATGTCCTCCACCAGCTCCAGATTATGGGCACTTCACCCCCTCAGATGCAGACCCATCTTTCCTGAAGTTCCTGAAAGTTCCTGAAGCACTTTGCTCCTGACTGGAAAAAAAAAAAAAAATCATCATTTGATCCCACCTACTGTCTCAGGGCTCAATTGTAAAGTTCTTGAGAACTAGCAACACCCACCCTCACTCCTCTCTGCCTTCTGCCTCACCAGCATCCTGGAAGCTCATAGACGACAGCCGGCTGCACGGGCCCCCTCTTTGGGGTTGTCCTCATCTCAGTCAGCTACAGAGTGATCTCTACAGGTGCTAGTGGGTGGCTCCACCTGTTGGGAGGGATGCTGGAGCTGAGCCTTGCAGCCCTTAGAGAGGGTACAGCTATCTAAGGGAGTCCCGGGGCTGGGGTACATTACACTGGAGTACATTAGAGGTGTCAGGAGAGACATCCAAATGACCAAAAGCTCATGACGTGAAGCACACTGTTAGCCACCAGGGAAATGCCAATCAAATCTACGTGAGACCAACTCCACCTCTCAGACAGCTTGATAAAAACAGGGCAACAGCTAGTGTGTTGCAGCTGTGTGGCATTGCAGGTGTAGGGCGACACTCTCAGTCACTGTGGAGGGGAATACAGATGAGTTTCTGTGGAGAGCAGTCTACGGGCCTCAGACCCAAGTATGGAATTACATACAAATGCTCTTCTACAGTGTACATCCAAGAGAACTGAAAAATACATGCCCAAACAAAACCTTTCATGTTTGTGCAGACATTCATGTTAGTGTTATGGATAATAGCCAAAACAATAAATAGTCCTGTACCTAGCAGTTGATAAACAGAGACAAAGTGTGCTGGTCGTGGTGGCACACACCTTTAATCTCTGTTCAAGAGGCAGAAACATGCATATCTCTGTGAGTTCATGGCCAACATGGTTTACATAGTGAGACTCTCTCTTAAAAAAACCAAATAAAAAACACCTTATGTTTTAAAAATTAATTAAGCAGAGTGTAGTGGAGTCATATAATGGAACATTACTTGACCATGAAAGAGAAGGTTCTGTCCTTTTTACAACAGGGATGAACCTTGGAAGCACTGTCTATTTTACAACATGGATGAACCTTGGAGGCATTAAGATGCCTTAAGCCAGACACAAAGGGCCAGGCTGTGTTTCCACTCTGAAATACCTAGATAAGGCCAACATGGATGCAGAGGCAGGTGACTTGGGAAAATGTTCTAAAAGTGTAACATAGTAGGCAGTTATCTACATCTCTGGGGATATAATGTAATTGACCACCGTGTACATTTTACACAGGTGAATTATATGTCAGTAAAACTGTAACAACGCCCCAGATTTTAACAGCAAGGGCCAAGGAAGATAGCTATGCAGTGTAGACCTTCACTGCGTGTCTCAACTCTGCTTTCCATGGGAGGAGATATGCTTTAATGCTTCTCTCTGCCTGAGGTCATAACCTTCCCTACTCAGTGTTCTCCAAGGGTGAATGAACATAAATACCAAGAGAGCTGTATTAAGCCATCGTTTTAAATTCCATTTTTATGATTTGTATGATTAAATGCCTTTTTACTTCTCAAGAATCTTGAAATGATTGCTGGCACTTGGCCTTCTACTGGATGCTCACCAGCCCTTCAGTGTGTTCACCAGCCCTTCAGTGTGCCCACCGGCCCTTCAGTGTGCCCACCGGCCCCTTCAGTGTACTCACCAGCCCTTCAGTGTGCCCACCGGCCCCTTCAGTGTGCCCACCGGCCCCTTCAGTGTGCCCACCGGCCCTTCAGTGTGCCCACCGGCCCTTCAGTGTGCCCACCGGCCCCTTCAGTGTGCTCACCGGCCCTTCAGTGTGTCCACCGGCCCTTCAGTGTGCCCACCGGCCCCTTCAGTGTACTCACCAGCCCTTCAGTGTGCCCACCGGCCCCTTCAGTGTGCCTACCGGCCCTTCAGTGTGCCCACCGGCCCTTCAGTGTGCCCACCGGCCCTTCAGTGTGCCCACCAGCCCCTTCAGTGTGTCCACCGGCCCCTTCAGTGTGCCCACCGGCCCTTCAGCGTTGTGGGTTTTAAACCCTGAAGAGGCAGATAGATGTCTCTACTGACAAGGCTGTAGAGCAACAGAAATGCAAATCAGGTCAGAGGTGACAGGCTGCTGCTGTGGTAAAGGTCTCTAAACCCATAGAAAAGACCTTGCACTCAGCCACAGCTGATGGAGAGAACCAGGAAGAGGTGATTAACGAAAAGGCAGGTAAGAGTTGGTCAGGAAGAAAGGACATATTGGGTAAAAGGGACTGTGTGGGATTCTGGGGCTATGAGAGTTCAGGCCAGGGGCCAGATGTGCAGGTCTGAGGCCTGGCTAGAAAGGGCAGGCAGCATGGAGGCCTTTGCAAACTATACAGAGGCATTTGCCTGTTACCCTGCAGCTCCTGGGGAGACCATCTTTATTATAGAAAGATTGTTGGTAGGAGGATGGAATTTGTTTGGAAAAGGATGAAGTCATCAGCCAGCTCAGTGTGCTCTCGCTCAGAGACTCCAACACTACCCAGGCTTCTCAGACACTGGCTACCTTGGTCCCAGGCAGAGACTTTTCTAAGTCTGCTTCCCTCCATGCTGTGACACAATACTTATCAGGAGCACTCCAGGGAGGACCGGTATTTTGGCTTACAGTTTCAGAGGGGTTTCACAGTCATTCCAGAGAGGGCAAGACAGCAGAGGTAACTTCTTCTGTGGTGGCAGGAGTGAACGTTAGTAGCAGCTTGTTTGTGTTGAGGTGTTTGGGGAGCAGAGAAAACAGGCTAAAACGCTGGCAGGTATGACCTGCCCCTAGTACCTGACTGCTGCCAGCCAGTCCCTACCTGTAATGGTCCCACAGCCTTCAAAAGAGAGTCACACACAAGTTGGGGATCAAATACTCGACCCATGAGCCTGCAAAGACATAATGGTACATAATGAGGTCTACCCTGTTGTCATGGTTTGAATAAGAATGGTCCCCCATAGATCCATGTGTTTGAATGCTTGGCCATAGGGAATGGCACTATCAGGAGGTGTAGCCTTGTTGGAGGAAGTGTGTCGCTCCAGGTGAAGGGGCTTTCAGGTCTTACACTCAAGGTAGGCCCAGTGTGGCACACAGTCTGCTACTACTGCCTGTGGATCAAGACATAGAACTCTCAGCTACCTCTCCAGCACCATGCCTGCCTGGATGCTGCCATGCTTCCTGCCATGATGATAATGGACTAAACCAATTAAATATTTTCCTTTATAAGAGTTGCTGGCCATGGTGTCTCTTCACAGCAATAAAACCCTAACTAAGACACCCATTCAGGGTACAGGTACCAGATAAAGGCCACCCATGATTTAGCAAGAATGTTCCAGTGATGGCATTAGCGTTTGACAGACAGCAGCCCCATCTTTCTGTTCCCATATCTACGCAGGAGGAGACAACTTTTCTGCTTTCTCTGTAACTTAGGAGAAGGGTCTGTGTTGTACTTGGCCCTCTCCATCTGCAAACAAAAGTCTGTGGTCTACACCTACACTTCTCAAAGTGAGTTCCAAGGAACCCCAATTACAGATCATGCTGTGGGGAGAAAAATAGGATTTCCTGATCAAACAAGCCTAGGAGACTTGGGTTATGTACACAGTTACCACCACACCATACACACAGGAATGCTAAAGCCCATGGCTGTCCGAGTCCCTTACTTATGTAAAATGACATCCCTTTTGCTTATGACTTAGCCAGTCCCCCACCCCACCCACACACTAAGTCATCTGAAGGCACTTACAGTACTCAGCATGGGAGCAGGGCTCTGTCTGTCGTCGTTAGGTTGTTCAGAATAAAGACAAGAACAAATTCAGGCAGTTAATACAGGTACAGGGTTTTTCCTTTTATTTTTAGTCTGTAGTCAAATGAATCTAGATGTGGAACTTATGAACATGGAAGTCTGTGTGTGTGTGTGTGTGTGTGTGTGTGTGTGTGTGTATGTGGTACATGTGTGTGGTGTGTGTGTGTGTATGTGGTGCATGTGTGTGGTGTGTGTGTGTATGTGTATGTGTGTGGTGTGTGTGTGTGTATGTGTATGTGTGTGTATGCACTGAGTGTATATGTGTGTGTGTGCACACTGAGTGTATATGTGTGTGTGTGCACACTGAGTGTGTATGTGTGTGTATTTGTGTGTGTGCACTGAGTGTGTGTGTATGTATGTATGTAGTGTGTGTGTGTGCGTGTGGGAGTCGGATGTGAGCACGTTATTCCCCTCTCATGAAATGCAGTAAGGATTGTGAAGCCCTTAGGTACACAAACTGCCTAGATTTACTGAGGATAACCTTTTTCAGAGCTATGGTGGTTTGAAAGAGAATGTGCTCCAGAGGCTTAGACATTTGAGTCGTGGGTCCTCAGCTGGTGGCACTGTTTGGTGAGGCAGTGCAGTCTTGCGGGAGAACGCACCTGCTAGGGGTGTGTTTTGAGAGTTCACAACCTGGTCACATGCCCAGTTTTCTCTCTTCCTGATGTTTGTGGTTGAAGATATGACTGATCTCACAGACCCCTGCTTCTGGCACCATGTTTGTCAGTGGTTAACATGTCTCCCACAGATGTGACGGTCTCATCCCGATGGAGCCTTGAACCAAACTACCCTTTCTTCCATAGTTGCTTTTGGTCATGCATTTTATCACAGTAACATAAAATGCATTGGTTTTCTTTTTTTTTAGACACAGATCACTTCTGTCCCATGACACTTAAGGCTGTAGGACCTCTGGAGTCCAAGGGCCACAGGCTTTTGAAGGACTGTCTGATCTGTGTGCTGTTGCTTACATCCAGCCAGCAACCGGCACCTAGAAGCCTTACTCTCCAGCAGTGAGCATGCCTGTGTCCAGAAAGGCAGGCTGTGGGCTTCCTGCCAGGGGGTTCCTGCCATGGGTTCTGGTGTTTTAAGACATAGTTGCAGCCCTGCCTTGAAATGTATCATGCTTAATTGGTCTCAGTACTATCAGCTCACCAAGCCACCTGTCACTGGAAACTTGAGCAGTGCTGCAAGTCCATTAATAATTCAGCCGACGAGTGTCTTCAGACACAACCCTTCATCCTCTGCGCTCACTCACCGTCATCTGCCTCCAGAGGAGTCACAGAGAGTTCTCTGTTTCAGAGATGCTAACAATTCCACCAGTGGTACCTCATGCTCTCCCAGAATCCCTTAACCTCAGTTGGAAGAGGAATGACTGATATAGACTAGTCCCACTCTAATTGCATTAGCCCCCTTGGAAGGTGGTGGGTTTAGAGGGCAGGTCAGCCAGTGACCTGTTTGTGGTTGAAGATGTAATGTCGACCTTTCAGCTGAGGCAGTCCTGGGGAGTGGGTGCCAGTGGCAAGCGTTAGGCAGCTTTTGTTCTAGAGAGTAGAGGCTTGTGTACTGTGAGCAGTGGGGATCTCTCCCTTCCTTACCTTTAGTGTTGCTCAGCATTCAGGAAGAAGAAAGGGCTTTTAAAGTTTGAGTCTTACCTATTAAAGACACCTAAAAAGGTTGGTGGAATTCATTCCAGCTGACTGGATCTGGTCCTCATTCCCACCCAGTAGAGTGATGGACTGACACCTCAAAGTGAGAATGTAGACAGCATCCAGCCCAGCTCCTTTTTCATGGATAAGAATGAGAAGAGTCAAGGTCATCTCCTCCTCCTCCTCCTCCTCCTCCTCCTCCCC
>JADRCD010236890.1:22109-33422 GCA_019843815.1 Montemys delectorum
TCTCTCTCTCTCTCTCTCTCTCTCTCTCTCTCTCCCTTCCCTTCCCTCCCTCCCTCCCTCCTTCCCTCCCTCTTCCTCTCCCTCTCCCTGGTCCCCTCATCTCCCAATGGCTTCTACTCAGAACATGACTTTATTGCAGGACAGAATCGTTGACTGTGTCCTTAACTGTGGTGAGATCAGTAGGACTGGCAGTGATCCATACAGCTGTTGCCCTTATAGAAAGAAGAAATTACAGCAGGCACTAACAAGGGGGTGGAGGGGGGATGCCATGTGGAATTGAAGGCAGAGATCAGGGCTTTGCCTCCATCAAAAAAAAGAAAGGACAAAGATGGCCAGTTAGCTACCAGACACATCCAGAGGCCTGGGCAGAATCTCAGGAGGAGCCTGAACTGTAGAATGAGGAGTTTCTGTTGTTTAAACCATCCAGCAGGTTTGGTCCCCCAGCCATAGGGAGTAAATCAGTATCCCCCTGCTCTGGGCATGGAGAGCACCAGAAAGTGAGAGCATAGGCCTTTTGAGGGGGCTGCTGTCCAGGAACAGAGATCTACAACATGGCGGCATCTGCTATAATGCAGAGATAGATTAGGGGAGGAACCAGACAGGGGTGTTTTCTAATTCTAGATCCAGCCATTTTTAATTAAGACTTTGATGCCTGGCAGTATTTTGGAAATGTGCTTTGGGGCTGTGGTGAAGAGTCTACTGCAGAGGAGCCTCGTCACCCTGCCAGACTTGCTGTGGCACAGCCCTCTATTATCACTCAGGAATGCTTTAACAGTTGTTGTAGAAAAAAATCCTGGAGTTTGCTTTCCTAGAGTTAAGTTCAGCATGTTTCCCGTGTGCGTGCGTGCGTGCGTGCGTGCGTGCGTGCGTGCGTGCGTGTGTGTGTGTGTGTGTGTGCATGTGTCTAGGCACACATGTGTGGGTATTTATCAGGGACAGATGTAGGAAAGAGAGAACTGAGGGAAGAGATTGAGTTTCACTTTGAATATATTTTACAAACAGGAGATATACTGTTGCAGAACTGTTTTCAGTACATGATTACATTTAGTGAAGGGAAGTGAATTGACAGAAGAGGCCTATCTATGATTTGCACTTGTATCTCTGGCTATCCAGGGCTGCCTCTGTGGGTCTCCAGGATCTTTTGACTGTGGCGTCCGGTCTACGGAGTGAGGAGGGAGACTCCTCGTTGGGAGGGGTGTTCAGAGCACCCTTAGAGCTATCTTCCTTGGGCAGGACTATTTTCAATTTGTATTAAAGTTGATG
Source organism: Montemys delectorum (assembly GCA_019843815.1). Classification (NCBI taxonomy): domain Eukaryota; kingdom Metazoa; phylum Chordata; class Mammalia; order Rodentia; family Muridae; genus Montemys; species Montemys delectorum. Next base: position 23,373 of record JADRCD010236890.1, read on the forward strand.
TGATTCAACTGTATAAAACTATATGACATTAGTTTGATTTGCCGTACATGGGGCCTCCGCCTAGCACTGGCTAGCACCCACTGGACAAGGGGGCCCCACTGTGGGAACTAAAGTCGGTAATTTTCTCATATTGGGGTTTAAATTCTCCTATTTGACGAATTAGGTGGTGTCCTCACCATGCCTGCCTCATGAGGGCATGAGATTATGAAGCCTTGATGGTCAGCTTGAAGTGGGAGGCTCAGAGAGACTGGTGAGGCTTAGTCCTGACTGCTCTTGATAAGTATACCCTGGAGCCCACGGTCCTTTCTTCCCTCTGAAGGTTGGGAGGAGACAGCCTGCTGCCTTGCCAAAGTGCAACTGCAAACTGAAGGCCATGCTAGGCAAACAGAAGCAGAGTGCTGTGTTCCACCAGCACACAGGGCAGATGCCCCCATGTGTTCGGGATTTATTCTATTTCCTAATCTTGTTACCAACAGAAAGGGCCCTAAGGAGTCTCTAATTTTATTACCATCCCAGAGCCTTTTATCTGTTGTCTGTGGATTGGTTGGCCAGATGTCTGAGCTCTCTGAGATGAGGGCTCTCTGAGCATCTCCTTGCCATTCTCCCTGTCCTTCCAGAGGAGAATGACCCAAGAGAGTGAATGCAGAGAGGACCCCTCCCTTGGGGGCTCAAGGTGGGAGCATACACTTGGGTCCTGAATTGGAGGTAGCTGAACAGGGGGGAAACAAATGAGGCTTCTGTTAAAACTGGGTTGCCTCTCTCACCTACCCTATAGCAGCTTCCTAGACACCCCTCCCTGACCCTCCCTAACCTTCCTGTGCTATGTGCAGCAGGACTGCAGTACCACTCGCTGCCAGCAGGGGTCTCACCTGAGTTGTTATGCAGACCTTCTATGGGCTCCTCCCCCACTACAGACTGATTGGCTGTGATCTGTAAATGTTCAGACTACAGACTTGGATGCCCGCTCTGAGGCACAGCAAACTGGAGATGGTCAATCGCCTGGGAGAGGCGGAGGGGAAGGAACGCACATTGAATCACAATTCTCCCTCTAAGAGGAACAATAGTGGATAACAAATAAAGATCTTTTTGGTCCCTGCAAAAGCCTTATTACCTTTTGAAGTTATCAGTGATTAAAGTAACTCATGGTTCTTTTCTGTCACTTTATTTAATAATGACAAGTTGGATACTGGATGTAAAGAACTCATATCTGGCATAAAGCATCCCATCCTCCACTAGAATCAGTCAGTACCTGTGTGATTCCAACCAACAGCTAAAGGCTACAAATATAGCAGGGAAGTGCTGCCTGGCATTGATCAGAAATCTCGGAGGAGCATGTAAATACTACTTCTAAAGGACAGTCACCATAAAGGAAAGCCAGGAAATGGGAAGCAGCAAGTCCTTAAAGGCTGTGACAAGTGTCAGGAAGAAAGGAAAGGTGAGCCCAAGATGCTGGGGACACTGTAAGTCTCAGCAGGATGACCCCGGGGGTCTAGATAGTGTATGTGCATTCTGCTGACCCCAACTGAAGTGGGTCCAGTTCATGGCTGTGTAGACTCTGGTTTCTAGAAACCTCCGGCTGACCTAGAGCAGGCCTAGTGTAATGTGGGAACCTATTTCCTATTTCCTGCTTCTTTTTACATAAAGAATATACTGAGCCACTTTCATCATTAACATTTTAAAGCTGTTAAGTGGCAATGCCTTGCTTTTATGTCATCAGTCACTCCTTGTCTCACATACCTCTAATGCACACAGACATTCGTTTGCAGGTCACCGAGCATCTCCACTGTGGACTTCATGTAACACCTTACTATTGAATTGCTGCATCCTGTCTGTGACTTCCTCTAGTTCTATTTCTGAAGTCTTATTTCCCTCTCATGGCCCCTGGCATCCCTGCATCCCACTCACATACTGTGGTCCCTCAAGGTCATCTCAATGGCACCCTACTCCCAGAGTGGTCCTGCAGTGAGTCCCGTGATCCTAGGCGCCTATCTTCATTCACCATGAGCCCTCGCTCAGTCTGACCCTGGTTGTCTGTGGTGCTTGCTTGCCATTTTCACCTTGGCTAGGTTAGGAAACACCTCCTGTAAAGGTAACCAGGGAAGGTCAGGGAAGATGACCTCCCTGAATGTGGGCAGTGCCAGTCCATGGATCCAACTGAATAGGAAGAGGAAAAAAGATAGGACTGGGTCAAGTGTCAGGATCATCGCTCTCTGCTCTCTGACCCTCTGGGTATGCGAAAGCTCCGTGCTCCTATGGCCACAACTCACACCGGACTCAGTCCTTCCTCCTCATTACAGGCTTTACCATCAGACCATGAGCCAAATAAACCTTCCTTAAGTACTTCCTTGTCAGTTACTTGCCATAGCATTGAGAAAGGGGACTAATCGGTATAATATAGTTATATGTGTAATGACATAGAAGAAGTAACTACTAGTGGGAGATAAATTTGTAGGAATATTAGTCTTTGTTTGCTTGATCAGTGAATGCTTAGAGCATATAATCACATGGCTGAGCTTACACGAGACTTAGGTATAGGCACATTAGGCCTGTCCAGACACCAGAATGGAGGCAGACTAGGGTCAGCTCCTGTCTTCTTGAGCAGCCTGGGACAGGTTTATTCTGTGCTGTACAAGGACACCATTTGTATTGCTTGCTTGACAGAATGATACTTCCACTTTTTTGTTTCAGTTGCCCAAGTCCTGAGCCACAGTCTTCTCTGGCTGGCCGTGTGGTAGATTTTAAAGGTCACACAAATGTGGCCTCTTCTTTTCCCCCTTGAGTCAAGGGGGAAGCAAACACGTAATCAATAATTGAAAAGGGCAAAAAGCATTGTTGTTGTTATTGTTGTTTTAAATTTAGTTCCTGTCTTAGCTTACTTAGGTTCCTTCTGGATTCTGAGCTTGTAGGACTCAGCCCTATGCAGCTTGGAAGGATCCAGAAATAATCAGTACAGGCTCCCGGGGTGTGATAATGTTTCTGCACTCCCCTTTACTCCCAAATAAAACCACTCGATGTGGAAGCTAGGCCCAACCTGGTGTCCTGAATCCCAGTCTGATATCCTTCCCATGTAGGGCATCCCCTCTCTCTCTTCTTCCTACCTCCCACAGCACTGTCCCGTGCCAGCCCCACGTCAGGCAACCTGGGAGTAGAGTGGGATCATTTCAGTCTACAGATGCTTACAAACCAGACAAATCAGAAAGCCTCCCTTCCCAGTCATACTGTTAACAAAAAGAAGAGAGAAACGTGGGTAGAGCTGTGGAGGAAAGAAAATCCTTGTCTATTGTTGTTGGGGCCGTAGACTTGCAGTCAATATGGAAAGCAGAAATGTTCCTGGGTGTGTATACTCAGAGGAAAGGAAATCTGTGTTACAAAGAAACCTGCAGTCTGTGACCACTGCAGCAGTATTCGCTGTGGCCGGATACGGAAGCCGCCAGAGTCGCCACGGACGGATGTGTGGATACAGAAAATGTGATAAATGTGCACTGGAAGATCCTCCATCCTGTAAAAATGAGGCTATGCTACCGCTCGCCACACATGTGAACTGAGGACCTTCTGCTAAGGGAGAGCAGCCAGGCACAGAAGGAAGAACAGCTTGGGCTCACTTGTATGTGGAATCTCAAAAGCAAAAACCACGTTCAGAGGTGATGCTGGAGGCAAGGTGACAAGTGCGGCCATGAAGATCAGGGTAGGAAGAAGATGTAAGGCTGGAGAAGTCTATATATCTAATGGGCTGAAGGTAATAGTGCTGTCATATTAAGGGTTTTTGCAGTAAACAATATAGCTTAGCTAGTACACACACACACACACACACACACACACACGCGCTTGTGTACGCACATGCACGCACAATAAAAATGAACACATAAAATTAATTTGTTTAACTTTGATAACCATTTATGTATATATAAATCATCATACTGTAGACATTAAACACATACGATTTAAAAATCAATTCTTTGCTAACTGTTGAAAAAAATAAGACAAGGCAGGACATACTTTCTGATGTATTCCCATTTTCATATATTTATCTTAGTAAAGGGCCAGATGTTCTCATTTCTATTCAGGAAACATGATAATCAGAGATTCGTTTCTAACCACCATACTTTACTCAGATTACACTGAAATCTATAGTATACAAAGTGTCTCTGGGACTAATTAATGTTTTTAAATATTTACCTAAAGCACACAGAAATTGTATATGTTTCTATGAAAAAAAAAAGAAAAGAAAAGAAAAGAAAAAGAAAAACAACCCATGGGCCGGGCAGGCTTTGCAGCAGGGGATGTTTCGCTCAGTTTCCTGAGGTGCTCATCAGTCTGTGTTTTCCCACGTGTTCTGGGAGGTTAATGAAGGCACTGTGGGGCCCATTGTTATTTCTTCACTGTGAATTGATTAGGCAGAGGATGTACAGTGTGGTAGTGTGTGGCCAGGCCTGTGTAGCTCTGGCAATAGCCCAACAGACTTTGAAGATAGAATGCTGCCTCCTAGTCATGGCCTCGAAGCCATGTGCTGTGTTGTAGGTGCTCCTCACATTGTGCCAGCTCCTCGCAGATGCTGCCAGGAGTCCGGGCTGTGTGGATACACACTTTCTCAGGAAAGTCAAGTTCAGCCCTTGCTGGTTGCTGTCTGGACTACTTCACTTCAGTAAGTGTGGACAGGGTCCCTGCCTTGTGCCAGGCACTGGGCTAGGCAGCAAGGATCCAGGTATGGAAAGACAGCATCCCTATCCCTGACGGTCTGATAACTCAGTGGGTCAGAGTGGCCCTTGGGGTCCTTGCAAACTTCACAAAGGAAATGGCCTCTGGGCTGTAGTTTGGTTAAAAGGTGGTTGTGTGGATGAGGAGGGAGGAAGGCACAGCAGCTAAGGCCCTGGTGAGAATGGCATATGCAGAGTCACAGGAATGTCAGTGTGGATGGAGCATGAGGGAGAGGGAAGGAGCAGAGCCTGAGGTGGGACAGGGTGTGACCAGATGGCCCAGCTTCTCATGGCCTGAGATCTCGGGTCTTCAGAGAGTTGGGAGCATGGTGTCGCTGTGGTGTCAGGAGAGATGAACAGCAAACACCTGCCTCTTGAATAGATCACACTGTCAAAACAGGGTGCTACAGCTACATGCATTCCCAGTAGGTCACACTGCTGGAGACAAGACCCAGGGCTAGCTGTGTAGACAGGAGGTCCAGGGGAAGTATCATCCAGCCACGGCCTTGTGGCCATCAGAAGGCCACTGGTGAGGGTGGGCCCATTCACTGCCAGAGCAGTGACCTCCAGCATGGCCTGATAGGAACACAGTGGAGGGGATTTTTTTCTTTCACAGATACCAGCTAAGATCCTCCTAAAATTTCCCTACCTGTCCCTTACACTCTGTTTTCCTCTCCTTTTATGCCCATCAAGAAATAAATCTCAAACATTTACCAAAAGTACACTTAAAAGCAGCGTTTTCTAAGACAGTGTTTAGACTGAGGAAGGTTCCAATGCAGCTGTGGCTTTGGGCTGTGCATCATCTGGCTGTGACTTGGCTCAGTGGCCTGGGGAAAGGGCCTGTGCTTGGTGCCTGCCAGCAGTGTGTCTGTCTCACCTGGCAGAACCACTTACCTGGGCTGACGGTGTGGACCGCAGTTGGGCCGCACTGTGGCATTCTCTGTGATGAGACACCGTTGTGTCTCTGGGATGAGCTGCCTGAGTGATGATGGGCACAGGGAGCATGCCCAGATAGAGTCCATGCACCTGCCGCAGGCCGGCTCTGTATGTGGGGAGCTGTGCAGAATGATGGCTCTCCTCTCGGGGTTTGTTATTTCCGTCTCCTGAGAAGGGTGAAAAGAGGAAAAAAACAGAACCGTTTCCACAGAAAGCATGTTTGAGAACTTGTCTCTACCCACGTGCTCTTGCCTGCCTCAGAACATTCCATGCTAATTACACAAGCTGCTGCCGCTGCCACAGCTTCCTGTTGGTGTCCACGGCTCTGGAAAACATGGAAACTGATGACATCTGTGCCTGCAGCGGGCTGCAGTAGAGGTGAAGGGGCTGACTTTATTTAGGTGAGGACAATGTGTCCCCGCTGCACACCAGGCTCTGGCATGCTGAAGGAACATGGCTAGCTCATAGTGGCTTGTAGAGGAACCCGTGTGGCACTAGGACATAGGAAGAGAAAGCTTCGCCATCCACATGATTCTGTGCTGGAAAAAGACTACAGACTGAGGGAGGCTCTCAGCCACGGACAGTGGCAGGAGGGTCTCCAGAGATCTGGTCCTGTGTCTGCACCTAATGACTTGTTTTCCTCTGGCATATACGTATTTGAGACAGGGTCTGTCTACTTAGTCCTTGCCATTCTGTACAGCAGGCTGACCTCAAACTCACAGAGATCACCTGCCTCTACCACCATAGTGGTGGGATTAAAGTCACACCTGCCTTCCTCTGCCACAGTTTTAAATTGCTTAAATATATGCAACATAAAATTTGCCACTTGGAACATCTGTAAGTCTATAGCATTAATTCTGCTCAAACGTCCCACCGTCACCATCCTGTTTCCAAAGCAGTCGTATTATCCAAGCAGAGACTTCATCCTCCATACCGGCTGTCCTCCTTTGTTCCTCCTCAGCCTGTGGCACGCTCTCGTCTACTTCTGTTTTATAAATCTGCCTGGCTTAGATGCTCCATGTCTCCTCTGTCGCTCTGTTGCCTTTAGAAGCCCCTGACACATACTGTTCTCAGCTCTCATCCAGAGACAGCCTGGGGATCCCTTCACCAATGTCCCATCCAAGGGCCATTTGTGAGCCCCTTCAGCCAGTCATTCTCTGTTTGGAATATCTGATCTAGGGCTTTTGGGTTCTGATTTCCTTGTATGGTTAATGTGTGGAAGAGCCTTCTCCCACCACCTACCCCCACACACAATCCCCTGTCCAATTAGCGGTAGCTATGCTGTCTCAGAGTAGAGCTGTGGCCTGGTCCTGTCCATGCCCTGAGAGGCAGTGAAGCATAGAGGAGAGGTCTCACCCTTATTAGCTGGACATCCTTACATCCTGTAAGCCCTGGTTTCCTCATCTAGAAAATGGGCTTAATAATGTGCACCTCCCAAGCTTGCCTAGACAGAGCTCAAGTATGTAAGCATATAGAACAGTGCTTATGGACAGGTTTTGTCATAATTATTGCCATATCTGTAATATGCCTCCAAGTTTCATAATGATTAAAGGAGATCACTTATAAATTGTTCATGAAGTAGCTGGCAGGTAATAATTATTGAAGTAAGTGCCAGCTACCCATATGCATACATGCCATGTGTATTACAGAAAAACCCGCACAGTGGTTAAGAGCATTGGCTGCTCTTCCAGAGAGCATGGTTTTAATTCCCAGTGCCCACATGGTGACCTTCACTCATCTTGAACTCCACTTGCAGGGGATCCAGTGCCCTCTTCCAGCCATCACAGGTACAGGCAAGGCAGCCTGTACATAAGTAACAACCACTTTGTGAAGCAGCCGTCAGCAAGGCGCTTAGGCAGTCCATGCTGGCCAACAGCGGATCGCCCCTCCCTAAGCAGGGCCCACCTAGTCTCTTTCCAAGCAACAGAGAAATGAGGAGTCCCAGGCAGTGGAGACTGGCTGACTGCAGAAGTTCGTCTTAGGGCCATGACAAAGTCAAAACCAGAAGCACCGAACATGAGGAAGGTGTTGGGGTCCACAGCCCAGCCTTGGCACTTTCACCCCTTCCTTTCAAAGTTTGGAAACAGCTCTTCTGGGATCAGTCTTTCTAACCTCCAGCAGACCATTGTGCATGTGTGTGTCGGGATGCACTGGAATAGAATGTGGCTTCCAAGGGATGTGTTATTTCTCCCAACTCGGAGCTCAGTACAGCATTTCCTCTAGTCCTCTGCTCACGATGATCTGGGTGACCATGTCTCTTTTGAACTCACAGGTACTTTCTGAACGTATGTGAGACTTAGCCTGCGCTTCCGACTAAGGTTGAAGGGACTGCTTATGCTTCCATTTTAGTGTAGGAAAGGCCCAGGGATGAGGACTTGCTGAAGCTACTCCCCTCTCACCTCTGCCTGAGCCCCTAGAAGGAACTCTGCTAGAGGTCACCCGTTGAGCTAGACTCTCAGGCGGCCACACCCTCCAACCAGCAAGGCCTCCTCAGAAGCCAGTTGAGTTCCTGTACTCAAAGGAAAGAAGATTGTCCAAGGTTCTTTTCCTACCAAAGCTGAGTGAGTGGCTTCCGGAAGCACCTGGCTTGTTTCTGTCAGGCTGCCGGCCTGCCCTGAGAACCAGACACCTTGGGCATCCAGCATCCCTGCAGTGAAGGCTCTTAACTCCTGGGTGCCTCAGCATTCTGCAGATCTTTTCTCTGCAAGAGTTGGCAGTGGTCCTGGTGCACGCTTCAGTGAGCTGGTAGCAAGAACACTTGAGGATTTACCCAGCAGAGTGATTCGTCCCTGAAAACACTCTGGGTGCTGGGAATCCAAGGGCCAGGCCTCAGTTTACCCAGCAGAGTGATCGGTCCCTGAAAGCACTCTGGGCACTGGGATTCCTCAGGCCTTTCCCACTCACCACTGACTGGCTCTGTCTCACCCAGTGTTGGCCAATGAGGGAAGGAAGGAAGCAAGCTATCCTCCATCACCAGCTGAGTTACCTCATGTTTAGTGTCCTTCCCCAGTCTTTTAATACCTTACACTTCCTCCTCTAGTGGGGAGCCATATGAAGCTAAAGGAAGAGAGATTGTACTTGTAGGTGCCCAGGTGTCAGGTACTTCACTCCCTACGGGGTCTTCACATCCCTCAGGGATAGAATGCTAAGTTCTCTTGGAGCTGGGACAGGACACACTTTGGTTCAGAGCCCTCTTTCTGCTCCTCCACTATACAAATGCATGGTCACGTGACACTGTGTCAACACTGCTGAGCTCATCTCCATTTAGCCTATTCCCCAGACACACATTTCACAGGCACAGTGAAACCAGAGGAGCTCTTATGTAAGAGAACCTGGGAGGGAAAGGGGAGGGGAGGGGAGGGGAGGGGAGGTTTGTGAGTACACATTGCTATGACAGAGGACTTGAGGGAGCTCTCGGGGAGGGTGGGGGAAGGAGAAACGTCATACTCAGCGGTGCCGAGGGGCCCCCACCGTGCACGCTTGGTTCCTTCCTGGGTGAGACTTAGGCTTAGGAAGGATGACCTGAAGATGGGAAGAACTGGCCTCTGCAGGAACTTAAGCCCCCAGATCCAGACCAGGATCCCAAAAAGGTGAGGCTCACAACCACAGGGAGCTCTCTCAGAGCTGTAGACGATGTCTATATCGTCTTCTATAGACGATGGTGAGCTTGGCTCAGCAGGAAATTTCCAGGATCCCATAGGTGCCCACCTGTGTATAAGATGGGGGCTGAGTCTGCCTTCTTCTTGTATTCCCTGGTCTGAGCAGGAGAGGCCAGGAGGCCTGGCATAGCCGAAGAGAGTCCCGTGCATGAGGCAGGTATCTCCTGGTGTTGGGCAAGGGCCAGAGAATCTCTGGGAGGTTAGGGAGAGACCAGGGAGGAGAGACCAGTAGAAGATGCTGGCTAGCTCAGGGCATATGGATTTCAACAGTGCAGCCAGTCAGGGCCGGCGGTGGCATGTGGCTTCCATGGGGCCTGACCTGGCCATGTTGGGCATGTTGGCTTTTTTCTTTTCTGCTTCTTTCCCAAGCAGCCCAGATTTCTTCATACTTCTCCCTCTGGTGGAGACCTCAGAGAGGAAGCCAGTGTTGAGAACTCTGTCCTGCTAGTGCACACCCTCCCAGCAAGATGGCTCTGTAAATTCTATGGGGGCGGGGGGAGGAGCTGTCCTTCTTGAGGGGAGCAGCTTGGAGTCTCCTCTAGCCCCCGGTTTGTGGTCATAGGCATCTCCACAGTGTGGGCTAGATGCAAATGATGCCCAGCTGACATGGATGTGGCCGGATCATGACACTTCCTCCTTGGTCAGCCGTTGTGCAGCCCGAACAACCACAGGGAAGAAAGTAAAGGACAGCTGGGCCCCAAGAGGAAAGGTCCCCCTGCACAGAGAGCTCCGAAAGGAAGGGTGGAAGGCTTGTGTCCAGA
>JADRCD010236891.1:7021-17453 GCA_019843815.1 Montemys delectorum
ACCCATCCTTAGTAAAACGCCCACTATGCTAATCTTCTGGGCTAGTGTCTCTGGAAGTCTCATTCTTGCTAATTCCTAGGACTGGCTCAGCTGCCTTACCTGACTGAAAATGAGGATTCTACTTAACCTTGCCCTGGGATAAGTCTCCCATTCTGTAAGCTTCAATGCCCTACCCCTTTTACTAGCTCCCTAACAATGCCAGAGGCAATTAGTCTGGATGGGTAACATTCTTTACGAAATTCCAAGCCAGGGTTTGGCTAAGATGTTGGAACATTGGTAAAGGTCAGAGAGCAATGTCCAATTTTGTACATCATATCTTGGTGGCACCTAGCATGCGAGTTTGGAAGGACATATCTGGGCTACCTCTGAGGTAGGGGATGCCACGAATGAATTCCAAGAGACTGGCTTCCTTTGAAGCTTTTGTACTTGTCACAAGACTTCATTGGAGTGGGCGTGGCAAATTTATACTGCCTCTAGTCTCACATGTATCTTTCATTTCTTCATGTGTATGTGTGGACACACAAATGTGTGCGTGTTCTTCTGGACTCCCTTGCAGTTGCAAACAAATGCTCTAGCACAGAGCTATATTACCTACCCACACACATCAATACTTACATGCTCTGCTCTTGGGTATGCCCTGTAGTGCAAATGACCTGCTCAGGCACAAACTGCCTCATTTAGCAAATTTGAAGAGGGACTGGAAATATAATTGTAAGTGACAAAAAAAAACAATTGTAGAAAAGTTCATTTCTATAAAAACATGCTGAATGTATTCGTACATATGTATAAAAGGATATATGGGAGATAATTCCTTTAAAATTAAGGTTCTCAAATGCTAGCTTTATAATAAATGTTTAATACTTTTTTAATTTTTAAAATTTCCCCATAGTGAACCTCTCATATTTATGAGATATATACATACATATATATGTACATATGAAGTAGATTCAATCAAAAGTAATTTTAGAGAAAAAAGTTTTTAATGCCCAAAAGGCTTCATTTGAATAATTTCTGACACTACTGGTAACCTTAGGAAAAAAAATTTAATTATACTTGAATTAGAAAGCAGATTTATGAAAGGTTAAGAAAACTGATTGACATCAGGAAATGAAGATAATCAGTATGTGTAAAAGTATACTTACCACAAATGAGTGAGAGATAATAGATGGCAAAGTGAACCGGGAACTCTCTCTGTTTGAAGAAATTTTAAACATGATTGGAGTTTGAAGGAAGAGAAAGTAGATAATTGGATAATCTGGTAGTTTTGCTGAAGCATGTGAATAATATCTTGTAAGACAATTCCATGTTAATAATAAGCTGTATTTGAAAATGAGGCAGTTTGTGCCTGAGCTTGTCATTTGCACTACAGGGCTTACCCAAGAGCAGAGTTTGATTTAGGTCTAAGAGCTAATGCACAGCATATTTTTGGAAGCCAGAGCAGTGAATATAAAAGTGTGTGTGTAGTATACACATAGACATCTAGAAGTGGATTGGATTTTTTTTACTAATTTTTTTGTTTACATTTCAAATGTTGTCCTCCTTCCCTTTACCCCCTCTCCATGACCCCCTACCCTGTTGCCCTCCCCTTCACCTCTAAGAGGGTGCTCACCTACCCAACCACCTCACAGCATCCCCCCTTCTCTGGGGCATCAAGCCTCCAAAGGACCAAGTGCATCCCCTCCTACTGAGGCCAGACAAGGCAATCCTCTGTTACATATGTAGTGGGGGATATGTACCATCCATGCATACTCTTTGGTTAGTGGCTTAGTCTCTGGGAGCTCTGAGGGCTCTGATTAGTTGATATTGTTTTTCTTCCCTTTCAATTCAAAGGGGTTGCAATCCCCTTCAGCTGCTTAACTTCTTTCCCTAACTCTTCCATTGGGGTCCCTAGGCTCAGTCCAGTGGTTGGCTCTAAGTATCTGCATCTGTCTGTCAGGTAGGAGCTAGCAGAGCCTCTCAGAGGACAACCATGCAAGGCTCCTGTCTGCAAGCACACCTCAGCATTAGCAATAGTGTCAGGCTTAGTGTCTGCAGATGGGATGGATCTCTGGATGGCCTTTCCTTCAGTCTTTGCTCCAATTTATCCCTGCATTTCCTTTAGACAGCAACAATTCTAGGTTAAAATTTTTGAGATAGGTAGGTGGCCTCATCCCTTAACTGGGGGCCATGTCTACCTACTGGAGGTGGTCTCTTCAAGTTCTATCTCCCTGTTGTTCAACAGTGGTGGGATTGGATCTTTTTTTTTTTTTTTGAAAGATTTATTTATTATTATATGTAAGTACACTGTAGCTGTCTTCAGACACTCCAGAAGAGGGAGTCAGATCTCATTATGGATGGTTGTGAGCCACCATGTAGTTGCTGGGATTTGAACTCAAGACCTTTGGAGGAAGAGCAGTCAGTGCCCTTAACCGCTGAGCCATCTCTCCAGCCCCGGATTGGATCTTTTTTAAAGGCAAAAAATATATAGTGCTTTGGATTTTAACAAGGAAAACACTCTTAAAGACCTCTTTAATGACTATAGAAACATTTGCAGTCTCTGTACTTAAGTAATTATACTTGGAGTTGAATGACTTCTGTTCTCACTGAGTTTACATGCCAACATGGCCATGGGAAGTGCCAGAACGTCTTTAGTGTGGTATCTAGAAATGGCCCGCATGTATCTAAAAGAAGTAAGTGGTATGTGGATGTGCCTAGGTAGAAGGGCAATGTAGCCCCACTCATTCTTTAAACTTAGCACATTAAATGACAAACAGGGAATCCTGCAAAACCTGGCATCTCTGTATGGAGGCAGGCCCAGCTCTTCACGAGGAGGGAAGCCAAGGAACAATGAGGAAGAGGTATGCTTTCCGCATGCTCAGCACCTCCGCCACGCAGCCATTTTTAAGTTTATTGTCTTCTTTTCTTGCATGGTTTAAATGCTTAACAATTATTTTAAGACTTTGTAAGTCTATAGGGACCTGTTAATATATTTTGACTGACATGCTGTGTCATAATTTTTTTCCCCATAACTGTTACTCAGTCTTCTGAGTTTCAATTTCTTTTCTTTTGATATAATTTATAAATTTGTAATTATAACACATTTCTTTCTTTGCAGAAATAAATTTCTTTAAATACTTGAAAGCTAATATTTCATTTTCATTAACCAGATTTCAGAACTTTTGTTTAATGTACTCAGATTAACACTTTTCCATAAATTAAGGTTCTTTTAGCAGTAAAAATGTTTATAGTTTTCCTTTAAGTGAATGTTTGTTTGTTTTTGTTCTTCCTATTTTAGGTTTATCTGGCAAGACTGAGGCAAATAAGACTACAAAATTTTAATGAGCGCCAACAGATTAAAGCCAAACTCCGTGGTGAGAATGTAGGTAAAAATCAAATTTTCAAAAAATAATTGAATAATAGTTTAAACATGCTATGTCCATGATAATTAAAGTTAAAACCCTTAAAAGAAAATTAAGGTCAAAGACCAGAAAACAGTGTGTAGGCATGAAGTAAATCTTAAGTACATGATTTCAAACTGCTAAGATTATTTGTGCCATAGGACTTTATAGAGACTATACCGGCTGTCTGTGAGAGGAGTAGAGAGCACCTGACAGCCGTCTCTCTCTGTCTTTTGCTTTGGAGGGCTCAGGTGCAGCTCTCAGTGAAAAATGGCAGTGCTGAATGGTTTCGTCTCACATGGTGTCAGTTCAGTCAGAGGTGGCACTGAGCTTGGCTGCTGTTAACTAAGTGGTGTGCTTGTTGACAATTGTTCTAGAAAGAAGCTGATTGTACCAAAGGACAAGAAGCAACTGAAGAGGCTGACACGAGGCTCAAAAAACTGGAGTCACTTAAGGTACAGACTAAACAGTGTAACTTCTTGGAGAAATGAAAGCTAAGAGAGAAAAGTTTGTCTTAGGAGTTTTATATATTTGGATCATTTTCTTCTCTCTAACTTTTGATTTCCCCTTTATAAGTCACCTTACAATTACTAGAAAATAGCATTTTTCTTCTTTATACAACATTTATGATGAGCAGTTAGGTGAAATTATGATGTGAATATATAAAACTGTGACACATGTAATTCTGTAAAAGTAGATACTCATATAATCTCAGCATTCAGTGGGCTGAGGCAAGAGGATTGCCATGAATTCAAGGCCAGGCTGGGGTGTGTGTGTGTGTGTGTGTGTGTCTTAAAATCAAGACACTGTCTCAAGAGTTGCCATAAAAATGAAATATACAGGTGTCTATTTCTCTCCAAAGATAAATGGAACTATGCATAAACATTTATATTTTAATTTCCATTCTAGCATGTTGGACTTATTTTTACTTACCAAATATTAACTATACCCATATTATCCAAGGTGAGAAGGATACATAGTGAGCATATGTTTTTATTCTGGAAACACACACACACACACACACACACACACACACACACACTTGTATATTGGCTACAAAGTGAATGTCATTTTAGACCCATTTGGAGGATGATGACCATAGGTTATCTTTCTGATAACTAATTGTGTTGGTGGTTTTCATTTTCAGGCCCAAACAAATGCACGTGCTGCTGTACTAAAAGAACAGCTGGAGCGAAAAAGAAAGGAAGCTTATGAAAGAGAAAAGAAAGTATGGGAAGAGCATGTAAGACTCTTGTACTTAATTAAGCCTTGTTCAATTCATGTCCTTGGGCTCTTACTGAGGTTTGTACTTTGTAAATGTTGTAGCACTGAGGGTCGAACCCAGGGCCTTCTTATAAACTGTATCAGGGCAAGTCTGTGTAAAACTCCGTGTGTGTGTGTGTGTGTGTGTGTGTGTGTGTGTTTGTTGTGTTTTTTTAAATCTTTCTCATAGCTTCTAACCATCATGTTCAGCTACACTATCACAATCACAAGTATAAGGGTCATTGTTCGTCTGTATTTTTAGATTAACCTTACACAGTCCATTCTAAATTCTTCACAGCCCATGAAGGTAGGTAGGTAATGATGTATCTATCAAGCATGGTGAGCATACATGTAGTCCAGTTGAGCCTTAACTTTTTATTAATTTATTTTCTTTTCATCTGACCATAGTTTCCCGGTCCTCCCCTCCTCACAGTCCTTGCCCATCATCCCCCTTCTTCTTCATTCACTTCCCTTCTGCTTCTCTTCAAAAAAGGGGAGTCCTCCCATAGTTCTCATCTAGCCCTGGCATATCAAGTTGCTGTAAGACTAAGAGGATCTTTTCTTATTGAGGATAGACAAGGCACCCCGGTAGGAGGAAAGGATCCCAGAAGCAGGCAACAGAGTCAGAGACAGTCCCTGCTCCCATTATGAAGAGTCCCACATGAAGATCAAGCTGCACAACTGTAACGTGTGCAGAGGGCCTAGGTCAGTCCCATGCATACTCCCTGGTTGACAGCTCTGTCTCTGTGAGCCCCCATGGGCCCAGGTTAGTTTATTCTATGGGGTTTCTCATAGTGTCCTTGACCCCTCTGTCAGCCTTGTTTTTTAAGCCTTGTTTTTGCTGAGTTCAGGCAAAAATTTCAATGGGACATCAAATTATTTGATAATAGTTGACTTGGATTTCACTGTTTGGTTCCTCACAGTCCTAGTCACAGGGTCCACTACTCCTTATTTGCTTCTATCAGCATGCACACACGGACCCGCTTTGACCGCAGGCTTCTACTTTCTTGCTTTGTTACCTTAAGGTAGGGTGAATGTCTGTGTCTCAGTTCATTCTGATTGGCATGTAGGACACTGGCATAGCACATTTATCAAATGTTATTGTTTTCTCTAGCCATGTAGGCTCTACACCTTAGAATAGCTTGCCTCCCACAGCTCAAGTTCATATAATTCAGAAAACCCAAAATAGGATTACCTTTGTCATGGTGATAAGAAACAAGTGAATACATTTGTTGGGAATTTTGTGACTCAGCTTATTTCAAATTTGTGTCTAGAAAATTGTTCAGGAAACATTTGTTTATTGAATATAGCCTGATATAGGGAGGGAAAATGTATCTGGATTGGGATGCCTGCCAGCTAATAGTCTGAAGTAGTTGTTTAAAGAAAGAGCATCCTTGGGTGCTACCAAACTATGTATGAAATTATTCTATGATTAGAATATGAAATCAGGCCCTTAAGTATGGTCCTGACATACTCATCCTCACTAATCCACATATACAGATGAAATGATATTTACTGCTCTGTGACTTAAGACTTGATAAAGCTTCTTACATTAAAACTGGTCCCATTTTTTTACTGTTGTCATTTGGTGGCACTGCTGATTAAGTTTTAGCACGTAGTAACATTGAAATCTAAAATAGAATATCTTACAGTGATAACTGAAAACCTTTGGGGAGATGTGACAATGTAAAGCTTCTGAGGACACGGCGGCTTGTGTGCTTCCATAGGATTACTTTAAAACTTGTCTTGTAAGAACCAGGCACATAGCTCAGCAGTCCAGGGCTTGCCTGCTGTCTTACATAGGGTCTCCATTGCTGGGAAGACACCATGACCAATACAACTCTTATAAGGAACAACATTTAATTGGGACTGGCTTACAGGTTTGTAAGTTCAGTCCATTATCATCAAGGCAGGAAGCATGGCACTGCAGGAGCTGAGAGTTCTATATCTTGTTCAAAAGGAAGTAGGAGAAAGCTGACTTCCAGTTATCTAGGAGGCCTCAAAGTCCACCCCTACAGGGGCACACTTCCTAACCTCCTGATAATACCACTTACTTCCTGAGCCACACATAGTAAACCACCACACCTGGCATGCCCCACATTTTGGATTCAATTCCTATTACCAAGAATAAAGGGGGGGGGGGGGGGGGGAGGACGGACGGACGGATGGACAGAAGGAAGAAAGAATATGATGCTGCATGCCTGTGTGCCCAGAATTTAGGAGGCTGAAACAGGAGTCTCATGCTGGGCCATGTGTCATGAGTTAGAAGCCAGCCTGAGCAATATGCATTTGTATGTTGCACACACATACACTCATATATACAAATCTGACTTAGAAGACTTTTCAAGTCAATACTTTAGTCTTGTTGAAAATTTTTATATTTAAAACTGGTTGATTTTCTAAAACTATGCTTAGAAGGAAGTAAATATTCTAGACTTAGCCATGTAATCAATTTCATTTTTAAAATTGTTATGTTTAGTTTTAAGATTTCATGGGTTTTATCTTCTATAAAACTTTGTGGATTTTTAAATACCTATTTTATTTTGAGAATTTCATGCATGAGTACTATATTTACATGATTTTCATGCTATAGTCTCCATCTTCCAGCTTCACCTGTTTCCCCTGATACACATGCCCTATCACACTCATAACCTCTTCTTTCATTATCACTGTTTCTCTCTCTCTCTCTCTCTCTCTCTCTCTCTCTCTCTCTCTCTCTCACTCTCTCTCTCCCCCCTCTCATACTCACACACAGCCTACTGAGCCCCTTTAGCGTTGCCCATGTGTATGTGTTTAGGACTGACCACATAGGATTGGCTAACCCATCAGGATTTGTCACTGGAGAAGACTGATAATACTTTGTTGACTTTGTTGATTTCAGTTTTTTGTTACTTTTATATTTGATAGCTTTCTGAATTAAGGGGCCAGTGTAATATCTTCTCCTTTGATAGTTATGGCACTTTAAAATCTTGTGTCACATTATTTTAAGAGAATGTGATTTTTTTCTATTCCTTTTTTATTTATTCATTCACTTTACACCCTGATCGCTGCCCTCTCTTCTTGTCCCCACTCCCACAGTCCTTTCCCCCATCCCACCTTCCCCTTCTCATCTGAGAGGGTAGAGATCAGCCCTGGGTATCCCTTCACCTTAGCACATCAAGTCTCTGCACGCTAGGCATATGCTCTCCCACTGAGGCCGGACAAGGCAGCCCAACTAGAAGAACATATCCCATGTACAGGCAACAGCTTTTGGGCTAGCCCCCGCTCCAGTTTTTCGGGGTCCACAAGAAGACCAAGCAGAACATCTGCTACATATGTATGGGGAGGTCAGCCCATGTATGCTCTTTGGTTGGTGGTTCAGTCTCTGAGATCTCCCAAAGGGCTAGGTTAGCTGACTCTTTTAGTCTCCCTAAGGATGTCCTATCCCCTTCAGGACCCCCAATCCTTCCCCCAACTCTTTGATAAGAATCTCCAAGACCCATCCACTATTTGGCTATGAGTCTCTACATCCTTCTGATCAGCTGCTAGGTGGAGCTTCTCAGAGGACAGTTATGCTAGGCTCTTGTCTGAAAGCATAACAGAGTATCATTAATAGTGTTAGGCATTGGTGCTTACCCAATGGGTAGGTCTCTAGTTGGGCTAGTTACTGCTTGGCCACTCCTGTAGTCTCTGCTCCATCCCCCTGCATTTCCTATAGACAGGATAGATTTTAGGTTGAAAATTTTGTGGATGGGTTGGTGTCCTTCTTGTTCCACTGAGGTTCCTGCTTAGCTGCAGGAGGTGGCCTCTTCAGGTTTCATATCCCTAGTGTGGTGCTATAAGTCTCAGCTAAGGTCACCCTCATTGATTCTTGGGAGCCTCTCCTGTCCCAGGTCTCTGCCACTTCCTCAAGATGCCTCCCATCCCCCTACCCCTGCCAGCTGCAGATTCCCATTCATTCACATGACCATCTGGCGGTTGCTCCTGTTCTCCCCACACCTGATCCTGAACCCCCTTTCCCCTCCCTTTCAACTTCCCCCACCTAGTTCCCTCCCTCCCTCCCTCTACCTCCTGTGATTATTCTAAGTGAGATTCAAACATTTTCCCTTAGGCCTTCCTTCTTGTTTAGCTTATTTGGTTCTGTGGCTTGTAGGGTGGGTATTCTGTACTTTTTGGCTAATATCCACTTATCAGTGAGTACATATCATGCATGTCCTTTTGGGTTTGGGTTACCTCAGGATGATATTGTCAAGTTTCATCCATTTGCCTACAAAATTCATGAAAACGAAGGTACAATATACACAAATTTATGGGACACAATGAAAGCAATGCTAAGAGGAAATGTCGTAGCACTAAATGCCTTCATAAAGAAATTAGAAAATTCTCATGCCAGCAATTTAAAACTACTCCTGAAAGATCTAGGGAAAAAAAGAAGCAAACACACCAAAAAGGAGTAGAAGACACGAAATAATCAAAATCGGGGCTAAAATCAATCAATTGGAAACCAAGAAACAAACAAAAGCAATATAAAGAATAAACAAAACTAAGAACTGGTTCTTTGAAAAACTCAACAAGATAGACAAACCCTTAGCCAAACTAACCAAAAGACAGACAAATTAACAAAATCAAAAATGAAAAGAGAGACATACCAACAAACAAGGAAATTCAAAGAATCTTAAGATCTTTCTTCAAAAGCCCATGCTCCACAAAATTGAAAAATCTAAATCTTAATAAAATGGATGGTTTTCTAGACAGATACCACTTACCAAAGTTAAATTAAAATCAGGTAAACTATTTAGACAACCATGTAACCCCTAAGGAAATAGAAGCAATCATAAAAAGTCTCCCAACCAAAAAAAGCCCAAGGCCAGATGGTTTTAGTTCAGAATTCTATTCTTTCAACAAAAAGCTAATGCCAATACTCCTCAAACTGTTACATGAAATAGAAACAGAGGGAACACTGAAGCCACAGTCATCCTGATACCTAAACCAAACAGATGCAACAAAGAAACAGAATTTCAAACAGACTTCTCTTATGAGCACTAATGCAAAAATATTCAATAAAATATTCGCAAATCAAATCCAGGAGTACATCAGAAACATCATGCACTATGATCAAGCAGGCTTCATCCCAGAGATTCAGGGATGATTCAATATACAAAAATCCATCAATGTTATCTACCATATAAAGAAACTGAAAGAAAAAAATTACATGATCATCTCATTAGAGGCTGAAAAAGCCATTGACAGAATCCAACACCCCTTCATGTT
This sequence comes from Montemys delectorum, assembly GCA_019843815.1. Taxonomy (NCBI): domain Eukaryota; kingdom Metazoa; phylum Chordata; class Mammalia; order Rodentia; family Muridae; genus Montemys; species Montemys delectorum. The sequence continues at coordinate 16,912 of JADRCD010236891.1, forward strand.
AAAAGTATTAGAGAGATCAGGTATACAAGACACATACCTAAGCATAATAAAAGTAATATACAGAAGCCAATAGCTAACATCAAATTAAATTGAGAGAAACTTAAACTAAAACCAGGGACAAGACATGGCTGTCCACTCTCTCCCTGTCTATTCAATATAGTACTTGAAGTTCTAGCTAGAGTAATAAGACAACTAAAGGAGATCAAGAGGATGCAAATTGGAAAGGAAGAAGTCAAAATATCGCTATTTGTGGATGATATGTCGTATGCCTAAGAAACCCCAAAGATTCTACCAGAGAAATACTGTAGCTAATAAAACACCTTCAGCAAAGTGGGGGATACAAAATTAACTCAAAGAAAATGGTAGCCGTCCTTAATACAAATGATAAATAGGCCAAACAAGAAATTAGAAAAACAATACCCTTTACAATAGTCATGAATAATATAAAATATCTTAGTGTAACTTTGTCCAAGCAAGTAAAAGGCCTATATGACAAGAATTTCAAGTTGCTAAAGAAAGAAATTGAAGAAGATACCAGAAGA
>JADRCD010236892.1:0-37021 GCA_019843815.1 Montemys delectorum
GACAACCAGACCCTATCTTAGGGCTGGAGGGTTGGTGGCACATGCCTTTATAGAGGCAGGTGGATCTCCGTGAAGTGAGGCTAGCCTGGTCTAGAGAGCAAGTTCCAGGAGAGCCAGGGCTACACATAGAGTCGAAGGGAGGGCGTGTCTGGGGGGAGTGTATGAGGAAGCAAAGAACTCCAGGGTCTAGGGGAGAGAAAAGGGTTCAAGAAAGGGAGTGCTGAGGGTTAGCTTAGGCCCTGTCTTAAATAACAACATGTAAAGTAAAAACAAAAAAAATTAAAACAAAATTTAAAAGCTTTGGATTATCTTGTTTGACAAATATTTAGCTTTTAAAGACTATTTCTTGGGTTTGGGCTTTAGTTGATAGAATACTTGCTTGGCATGTACAAGGCCCTAGGGGTCAGTCCCTAGTACTGAAATCACTTGAATTAATGGGGGAAAGAATGAATAAACACCTATTTTTGGCAAGAGACAGGTAACTAAGTTGTAAAGTGTGGTAGCTAATTTCCAAAAATGGCTTTCGTCACTGATATTTCTCCCGTTACTCATGCTTTTGTGTAATCCTCTCCCACATAGACTCTGATCCTGTGATTCATTTTTAACATGACTGATCATTGTTCTTTCTATTTCCTTGAAGTGTCTGGTAACAAGTCAGGGACCTGAACATGCCACTGACTTATAACTGGTTATGAAAGGCCCCACAAATTTCTGAAGCGAGATGATCGGGTGCCTAAGATCTTATATATACCTTCCTATGCTTAAGCATTTCCATGGTTTTGTTTAGTTATGTTTTAGCAACAGAAGAGAGAGAAAGGACGCTGTGCCGTCTCTATAACTAAGCTGACAATTTTGACTTTTGCACTTTTCAACACTTCAGAAACTGCCAGTTAAGACATTTCTATGCTTCCGAGATTATACAGAGACACTTCTGTGGAGAAGCCAAGCAGAATGGAGATGTCCTGCGACTTCATGGAGAGAGAAGCTCAGCCACGCTAGTATCCATGCTGAGCAAGGCCTTCAGCCATCCCTACCCAGGATGAGATGTGTCTTTCCTACGTCACCATTAAAATCTAAGCAAACTGGAATTTTGGTAGGATTTCTGAAAGCATTGGGAAGATTCAAGGTTGTGAGTTAATTTCATTTTAAATATAGTGTAGCAACTTTGGATAAATGTCCTAATTCTCTAAAATACAGTTTCCTACTCAGTAAAGTATGAATTAATAAAAGGCATTATTGTTCTCAGGGTTGAAACAATGTCTGAGCAATGGATTGTTGGGATCTTGAGATTGTTAAAGTAGAATAAATTGTCATTAAAAAGTTACAACTAGGGGCTGGTGAGGTAGCTCAGAGGTTAAGAGCGCTGACTGCTCTTCCAGAGGTCATGAGTTCAAATCCCAGCAACCACATGGTGGCTCACAACCATCCATAATGAGAAACAAATAAAGAAAAAAAAATTAAAGAAAAAGTTACAACTAGTTCCTGCCTGCTAAGAAGAGAAGTTTTGGGCAAGGGTGAGAGAGCTCTGAGGTTCTTAAGAGGTGCTGCGCTTGCAGAGGACCTGAGTTCTTTTCCCAGGGCTCAGGTTAGCTCACAATTGCTTATAACTCCATTCTAGGCATTATAGGCTCTACAACTGCCTTGCCTCTGAGGGACTGCACTCTTATGCGTGTACCCCCAAACTCGCTCATATAGTCATGCCTTAGTTAGGGTTTTACTGCTGTGAACAGACACCATGACCACGGCAGCTCTATGACAACATTAATTGGGGCTGGCTTACAGGTTTCGAGGATCAGTCCATTATCATCAAGGCAGGAGCATGGCAGCATCCAGGCAGGCATGTATAGGAGGAGCTGAGAGTTCTACATCTTGTTCCAAAGGGAAACAGAAGACTGGGTTCCAGGCAGCTAGAATAAAGGTCAGAAAGCCCATACCCACAGTGGTACACCTATTTCAACAAGGCCACAAGTACTCCAACAAGGCTACACCTCCTAATAGTGCCACTCCCTGAGCCAAACATATTCAAACCACCACAATACATAATTAAAAATTAAAAAATCAATTTTTTTAAAAATATCAAGTTTTTGATACATGTTGAAGGCAGACTGTTCTCTACTGTGGGAAAGCAATCAGTTTTAAATTATGGAAATATATGCTTAAGTACGGATCCTTTGTTCTTGGGAAAAAAATAAACACAGTAAACAAAATCAAATACAGTTGTCTTGTATTTTAAAATGTGTTAATGTAAATTGGGTATAATTTTTAGCCATCTTGGAAGGAAACCTGTTTTTTCCTTTGGATTTAAGCTATAGTATGTGGATAATTATTTTCTGCTCTTGTAGAGGTTAATTTTGTTCTATTTACATTTGTCATTTATAAAAGAACTCTGACACCTGTAAGAAAAGTTACAGGTGTGAGCTTCATCTTATTTTAGGGGAGAATACACAGTCATTGCTTTGGGCTGCTTCCTTTTAAATATGTATTGTTTTCTTTTTTGAGAAATGGTCTCTGTAGCTCAGGCTGAGCTTGAACTCACTTTGTAGTCTAGGCTGGCCTTGAACTCATAGCAATCCTACCTAAACCTCCCAGCTCCTGGTACTGTAAGCAAACAACCATGTCTACATCTGGCTCAACTTACTTTCTTTCTTCCTTTTTCTCTTTCTTTTTTTTTTTTTTTTTCTTTTGAGACCTGTTTCTTTAAGCAGCCTTGGCCCCTAATTCAAAGGTTCCATCTGTTCCTACTTACAAGTGCTTGGATGGAAGGTATGTGCCACCACATCTGGTTCCTTCATTTTTCAAGGCTAAGTAATTTAGAATCGATTGATGCTAGATGCATTAGTGGGTTCTCTGAAATCAGAAGCCACTTGTACGTGGTCGTTGGACCGCACCTCTAACTCCAGCACTTGGGAAGTGGGAGCAGAAGCACCAGGAGTCCGAGGACAGTCTCAGTTACATAGCTAGTTGGAGACAAGTTCGGTCTGCAAAAGAGACCCTTTATCAAAAACAACAAAACAAAGGATAGTTTCACGCTTGATGTGATTCATGCCTGTAATTCTAGCATTGTAGCCGAAAGGGAAGCTAAGGCATGAGGATTTCAAGTTTGATGTCGGCTTGGGCTGCAAGGTGAGACAGATCCTTTCTTTAAAAAAAAAAAAAAAAGGAAAAAGATAATACAAAATGATTAAGAAATGTATTAGTCAACACAACTAATAAGATGAGGAAGACACCTTGTTACCTGGGAGTGTCATGTTTGAGGCTGTTGATCAATGATTCTCAACCTTCCTAGTGCTCAGATCCTTCACTAGAGTTCCTCATGGTGTGGTGACCCCCAACCATAACATTATTTCATTGCTACTTTATAACTGTAATTTTGCTACTCCTATGAGTTGTAGTGTGAATATCTGATATGTAGGAGATCTGATATATGGTCCCAAGTGGGCCTTAGCCCACAGAACTGCTGCTGTGGGTGAAAGGTGAAGAAAGCCAATCACTGAGGAAGAATGGAACAGGTGTCCACAAGGCCAAGAGCCCTCAGAATTTATCTACCTCAGTGCCTGACCATTCCTAGTTATTTTTGGTTTATTTATTTTATGTGTATGAGTGTTTTGCATACGTGTGTGTTTGTGTACCATGTGAGTGCTTGGTGCCACAGAAGGTTGACGAAGGTATCAGATCTCCTGTAGGCAGGTGGTAGTGTTGCACACCTTTAATTCTAGTACTTGGGAGGCAGAGGCAGGTAGATCTCTGAGTTTAAGGCTAGCCCAGTCTTTAGAGCCAGTTCCAGGACAGCCAGGGCTACACAGAGAAACCCTGTCTTGAAAAACAAAACAAACAAAAAAATCAAAACCCAAAGTTGCATTTTAGAATTTTGCTACATGTTGTCTATTCTTTCATCAAGTTTCACTGGAAACTACTGGATTGGAGAAATACTCTGATTATAAACACTTTTAGAGTAAATAATAAAATAAAAATAAAATCTCTTTTTGTAAGACAAGGTTTGTGTAGATCATATACTGGGAGGAAAATGAGAACTATCTTAGAAAATACAATAAGTACCCCATATGAACACTGTTTCACTTTCAAAACTAGATCCCTAGGTGAAAATTAGGTGTGGGCTGGTACTGTAGCTCTGTGGTAGAGTACTTGCTTAGCATGTTTGAGGCCCCAGGTTCAGTAACTACCACAACACACTCACAAAAGGAAAAGCAGAGAAAAATCCAGATGGGTATGAGAGGAAAGAGGATGTCCTCCTGGTTGTTAATCACAGGAGCAATGTGCCTCTTCCTTGGGTGAGTTTAAGGCCTTTATCTTTTTCCTGATCAGATGTGTACCATTTAGTATAATTCTCCACCCCCTTTACTCTTGAGATTAGCAACGTACATTAACCGAAATATTTCAATTACATTTGTCATATAACTTAGAGAAATCCCAAGGGAATTTATGGGTTCCTATTTTTGAGTGGCTCAGGGCAGTCTCTGGTTTTATTTATAACTGGATTCAGAGGCTTAAACAATGGGTGAAATATTTCTCTCTCTCTCTCTCTCTCTCTCTCTCTCTCTCTCTCTCTCTCCTTTTCTCTTTCTCTCTCTGTCCTACTTCTCTTAGTGGTTTGGCTTTCTTCTGGAGAAAATGGCTCTAATGGTTCCAATTTCATATCTTTCAAGCTTACCACTTCCAACAGAAAATTCATCTATTAGTACTCCTACATGAGTAGTATACATGTCCTCTGGAATGGCTGTTTCCAAGGAGGCAGGATATAATGATTGGCTAGTTCTGGTTGGCCAATTCTGATTGGCTAGTCCTGGGTCATATTTTTTGCTATTTGGTAATGAAGGGGGAAGATGGTTGCAGAGACTAGATTGCTGTAATTAAGAGGCCCCCAGGGAGATGAATTCCCTCAAATATATCCCCAAATGGGTATATGTGTTGACAGAAGCAATAGAAGAGACATAGAAACATGGTGAGAATTGATTGCTAATGAGGTAATGCAAAGCTCGACATAGAATTTTCTACCTTTGGTTTTTCCCCTTAGTTTCTTAGCCTAATAACTACAATTTATTTAAGCTAATGAGACTTTTTTGTGAGCCTCAAATCACATAATAGTATATTTCTTTCTCCTTCTGATGGCATTCAAATGTATTACTCTTTCTAAACCATTTGCTCAGTAGTAATTACACAAATATATTTATGCATGGCCCTCCCTGGTACAGGAATAAAAATATTTAAAGATAAGGTTTATATCTTAGTCTATTTTCTGTTGTCAGAATAAATTCTCAAGATTGCGTACTTTAATAAAAGAGATGGATTTAGGGGACTGGAGAGATGTCCCAGCAGTCAAGAGCACTGACTGCTCTTCCGAAGGTCCTGAGTTCAAATCCCAGCAACCACATGGTGCCTCACAACCATCTGTAATGAGATCTAATGCCCTCTTCTGGTGTGTCTGAAAACAGCTACAGTGTACCTACATGTAATAAGTAAAAATCTTTTTTTTTTTTTTTAAAGAAGTGTATTTAGCTCACAGTTTTGAAGGCTAAATATCCAAATTGGGTGGCCCCCTCACCAAAGGTATCACAAGGTTACTCTTGGGAGGCCTTTGTAGCTCCATCTTAACAGGTTGGGCAGATAGCAATTACAGTGAGATCAACTAAGAAAGATAAAAACTGATCAGAGACAACTACTCTTTATAACAACCCGGTTCACATGGACACAAATCTACTCCCAAGAGATCAAGCACATTCCGTACAATTAGCATTGTAATGTCCTCACAAGGGAAGCCAGGACCAGCCCCCTTCACTATGCCTCAATTCTCCAAGGCTCTGAGATCTCTTAATACCAATACAAGTTTCAATTATCAGGTTTTCTGGAGACAAATCGCATGAAACAAAGTAACCCCTTTTCTTTTTTATTTTCTTTTTTATTTTTGGAGACAGGTCTCTCTACGTAGCCCTGGCTGTCCTGAAACTCTCTGTAGACTAGGTCGGCCTTGAACTGACAGAGATCCTTGGGCCTCTCTCTGCCTCGTGAGAGGACTAAAGTTGTATCCCACTACGCCAGACATCATAGTAGGCTCTTTGAACAACAAATACGAGGACAAAGCCTCGGCTGGGCAGGGTGAGAACTAGACTCTTTGATGGATGAGCAAATGGGTTAAGGTCATCCACTGCTGACCTCCAACTTTTTTATGATATAAAGAAACTGCATTTTTATTAGCTTACACTACTCCACAGTTACTATTTATAGTGTTCTTTAGTTATTTTTTCTTAAGTACTTCTCTGTCTCTGTGTATACATGCAGTATGATGAAGTGTACATGTGGAGGTCAGAGGTCAACCTTTGGTAGTTGGCTCTCTCCTTCTGCTGCATGAGTTGCAGGGACAAACTCAGGTCGTCATCGTGCTTGGCTGTCCCTACCCACTTAGCCATCTCACCCTGTTTACAGTTTTTTTTTTTTTTTTTTTTTTTCGAGACAGGGTTTCTCTGTATAGCCCTGGCTATCCTGGAACTCTCTCTGTAGACCAGGCTGCCTCGAACTCAGAAATCCACCTGCTTCTGCTTCCCAAGTGCTGGGATTAAAGGCGTGTGCCACCACTGCCCGGCCAGTATTTATTTTTCTTGATGTCATTCTATGAGTATGAGTGTTCCACAGACATGCCCTCCCTTCCATGGAGGGCAGAGAAGTGTTCAGATATCCTGGAGCTGGAGTTACAGATGGTTCTGAGACACCACATGGGTTCTGGAAGAGCGACAAGTGCCCCAGCCCCACTTTGCAGTGTTTACATCTTATTTTTAAATTTTGTCTGCATGTATATCTGTGCACCACATGTGTGCCTTCAGAGGCCAGAAAAAGGTACCTGATCTCATGGAACTGGAGTTATAGAGTGCTGTGAGCTGCCATACAGGTGCTGGGACTCAAACCCGGGTCCTCTGAACAGCAGGCAACACTGTTCATTGCTGAGCGATCCCTCCAGATTGCTTGTAGTATTTTTAATTCCTTTGTGTAGATATAATTTTCCTTCTTTCTGAAAAACTTAACTTTCCTTACGATGTATCTCTATTACTGACAAGATTTTTTTTTTACACCTTTCCATGTTTTAAAGTTTTAATTTTGCCTTTCCTTTTAAAGACAGGATTTTGATATTGGGCCTTACTGTCTTGGAACACATTTGCAGGCCAGGCTGGTCTTGAATTAGCAGCAGAGATGCTATTGCCTCCGGCTCCTGAGCACTGAGGTTACAGCAATACACCTAGCTTGCCTTTCTTTTTAGAGAAGGAGTCTCAGTGTGTAACCCTGAGTAGTTTGGAACTCGGTATGAAAACCAGGATGGCTTCATCCAAACTCACAGAGAACAGACTGTCCCAGCCTCATGAGTGCTGGCATTGAAGATGTATGCCTCCATACCAGGCTTCTTCTTCTCTAAAAATAATTAATTAATTAATATTATTTGGTTATTTTGAAACAGAGGTTCTCTGTGTAGCCCTTGCTTTTCTGGAACTTGTTCTCTAGACCAAGTTGGCCTATGAACTCAGAGATCCGCCGCCCGCCTCTCCCTCCTGTGCTGGGATTTGAGGTGTGTGCTGCCACCACCCAACTAGGCTTCTTCTAGGTGTTTCTTTCTCTCCCTGACAGGGTAGATGAGCTAAAGACCTCAAGTCAGTCCTCTGATAATCTCCAGTTTTCTTCCCATAAAGCTTTGTCCTTTCTGAGACTCTTTACTGTGAAGTTTTGTCTTCCCCACCTCCTGTTACAGCTAGAAACACCTCACATCAAAGACTTGGACTCTGGGGTCTTTCTCCTTGAGCTGTCCTTAAGTTGATACAATAATAAAGCTTATTTCACTAATCCTCTTCCCTGCAGTATCACTGTCATGCACTCCTACTGCTGCTATTGTTTAAAAATGACTGTTTCATAACGTTGTTTTAATTTTTACATTAAATATAGTGTCTCAAGTTGGCTAGATGGCTCAGCGGAGTAAGAACAGTGACTGCTCTTCCGAAGGTCCTGAATTCAAATCCCAGAAACCACATGGTGGCTCACAACCACCTGTAATGAGATCTGACGCCCTCTTCTGGTGCTGTCTGAAGCCAGCTACAGTGTACTTGTATATAATAAATAAATCCTTGGGATGGAGCAAGCAGGGACTGAACGTGTGAAGTTGACTGGAGCTGACCAGACGAGCCGAGGTTCTAAAAAGTCAATTCCCAACAACCACATGAAGGCTCACAACCATCTGTACAGCTACAGTGTGTACTCACATACATAAAATGAATAAATAAATCTTGAGCAGTGGTGGCACACGTCTTTAATCCCTGCACTTGGGAGGCAGAGGCAGGCACATTTCTGAGTTCGAGGCCAGCCTGGTGTACAGGCTGTTCTAGGACAGCCAGAGCTATACAGAAAAACTCTGTCTCGAAACAAAACAAAACAAAACAAAATTCAGTGTCTTACACAACCTAGTTAAGCTCTCTACCACTAGAATACTCCCCTACTATATTGTTGTATAACAGTTTCCTAGGAGACGAAACTTTCTACCCCGCGGGGAAGCTCCTTGAGTAGCAAACCCATCACGACAGCTTCAGGAAGTCCCCCAAACTGACCACATTCACCAGGCTCCTCCCCGCCGGAGTGTACAAGAAAAGCTAAGTTCCTCTCAGAAGTCAGAAAGCTGAGTGCCAAGAAGACCCAGAGAAGCTGAACTGAAAAGAGGACTCTGAGACCAGACCAGCACCCTGGAGGAAGCAGAAACCAGCTGAGCCCCCTGGAACAAGTTTATACCAGTTGAAGCACTTAGAAAGGACATTCTCCAAGCCGCTGAGCTGCCTGCAGGCTGTGCAGTGTGTTCCAGGTTCCCGGCTTTGTGCACTGTCACTCATGTGGAGGTGGGCCTTGGTGATGCAACTGTCTTCATGTCATTTCTACCCCTTACCCATATTTCTGTATGTAACCTCATGGGTTCATTACCTAGGACTTTGGTGGTATTTGTACTACGGTCTGTTGTGTGTTCCCTGTCTAGGGTAAGAAGATGTGTGTTGCACCTCTCTGGGTAAAGTTTTGTTGTACAGCATATGTTACTATCTAGATAACTCCATGAATTTAATCTGTTATTCTGACCGGCTTTGTCAAGATTGGAAGTAAAACTACTATTTTGTACTATTTACAGCTAAAAGTACTGCTTTTTTTTTTTTTAAATATCTATTTGTGTGTATGTGCCTATGCATATGTGTGTGTGTGTGTACATGATAAATATATGGACCCTCTTTACAACAAGCTTTACAACTCTGAGGGGAAAGGTTTCCCCAAAGCAAGTGTTACAGATCTGAAGGGAAAGCTATCCTGTCAGTCTGGAGCCAAGGAACACCACAAAGTCCCACTGCACACACAAAAAAAACCTCATACCGGATTTATTGGAAAAGACACAAGAGGGTGGCTGTCTCTACTCAGGGGAGAAGCAGCAGAAAACTGAGTGGGAGGTAAGGTGGTACAGGGTTTCCTAGAGGAGGAGTTTTTCAGGGTGGAGATTTCTGAGACAGGATTGGTGGACTTTCAAGTTCTGAGCTTGGAGTTAGCCCAGGGATTGGTGGAACTTCTAGGTCAGTAATTGGTAAGATTTCAAGGTCTGGAAGTGAGTGATGACTTTTTTACATTTCTCCCTTTTCTGTTTATTATTAATAAATAATCAGGAGGTCAGGAAAGTGGGCAATGTTATCATTAAACTACTTCCTGCTGCATGGAGGCAAGCTTGACCTTCACTGCCAAGGCATAATTAGAAGTCAGAATCCTGCAATAGCAACGGATCAAAAGTCTGGTTAGAAATCTTTCGGATCTACTGTTGCAGAAATTTAGACAAGAAGTTTATTAGTAGTCTGCAATTAGTAGGATTAGGAAAAGCAGCATTCATCTGTAGTCCTGTAGTGACTTGATATGCTGGGGGCTGTATGCTATCCAAGGAAGCTCCCCCTTCTCACAGGAGAAATCAGAAGAGGGTTTGTGTGAGGGGTACTAGGAGAAGGGGGTACTAGGAGGAGAAGGGGGTACTAGGAGGAGAAGGGGGTACTAGGAGGAGAAGGGGTACTAGGAGGAGAAGGGGGTATTAGGAGGAGAAGGGGCTCTGATATTGGGATGTAAAGTTGATAAATAAATTTAATAAAAAAAGTCATATCTACTCACATTCAACTCAAGTTTATTTGGCTTTGATGTTGGGTTCAAGCCTCAACCTAAAAGAGAATTCTTTTGAAATTCATTAATAAATACAAGTTTGCTAATAAATTTAAATTTTCATACAATAAAAGAAGAAAGAAAGAAAAAATAGAATAAAAAAGAAAAGAAAAGCAGCATCCAATTCCGTACTGGACTGTCAACGATCCCTCAACCACAAGCATTATTACATTTTTGGAGATCCATCTGGAGTTGCCAGATGTTTTACTATACCTGACTGGTTGTCATAAAAGCAACATTCCAGAAAAGAAACCGGAAGCAGAGGAAGCAATAGTGTACTCTTCCTACAGTAGCCTAAAGGAGCAGCGAAGTAGGCGTAGGGCAATTTATCATATTCTCACAGTTGCTATGTCTTTTAAGAGGGATGGGGACGACTGGAGTCAGCTCAATGTGCTCAAAAAACGGAGAGTTGGGGACTTGCTGGCTAGTTACATCCCTGAGGATGAGGCGCTGATGCTGCGGGATGGACGCTTTGCTTGTGCCATCTGCCCCCATCGACCAGTACTAGACACCCTGGCCATGTTGACAGCCCACCGTGCAGGCAAGAAGCATCTGTCCAGTCTGAAGCTTTTCTATGGCAAAAAACAGTCTGGCAAGGAGACAGAGCAAAATCCAAGACAGCAGAAGGAATTGAAGACAGAAAGCAAAGCTGAGGCTCCTTTGCTAACCCAGACTCGAATAATCACCCAGAATGCTCTACACAGAGCTCCCCACTATAACAGTTGCTGCCGGAGGAAGCACAGACCAGAAGCCCCCGCTCCCTCTTCTGCTCCCTCTGTCTCCAGTTCTCCTTTGCCCACTCCAGAGGTCCAGCTCCAGAGTGCAAAGATCAGTAAGGAACCTGAACCTAGGGAGAGATCAGATGTCAAAGAGTCCTCGGCTCTCCTGGCCTCTGCACCCATGAGCCCCACAAAATGACGAGTCCTGAACCATTACCTTACCCTCCGAAGCTCTGGATGGGTCCCAGATGGACGAGGTCGATGGATAAAGGATGAAAATGTTGAGTTTGACTCTGATGAGGAAGAGCCCCCCCGATCTTCCCTTGGATTAGTAATAATAACCTCTTTCTCCATTTGCCCTACAAATAAACCGCAGTGGGTCCTGGGAGCACACTGAAAAAAAAAAAAAAAAAAGCAACATTCCTCCCTGAGGAAGAAGCAAAGCCACCTCCGATGTTAGTAGATCTAATCCTTGATGGTTTTGTAGTGCCAAGGCATCTTGCAAGTCTGTTTGGCCCTGGAGGATGAGGATGATAGATATTAGATGAACTTAAAGAGAAACTGCTGAGCCAGGCGGTGGTGGCGCACGCCTTTAATCCCAGCACTTGGGAGGCAGAGTGGATTTCTGAGTTCAAGGCCAGCCTGGTCTACGAAGTGAGTTCTAGGACAGCCAGGGCTACACAGAGAAACCCTGTCTCGAAAAACAGCAGCAGCAGCAGCAGCAGCAGCAACAGCAACAACAACAACAACAACAACAACAACAACAACAACAACAACAAAAAGAAAAACTGCTGGAGGTATTAGATGAACTTAGAGAAAAACTAATGGTAAATAATAGGGAAGTGGCCAGTCCCGCTGGTCCAGTGGTTTGCTCAGGACTTCGAGAAAGGGTAGGACCTGAACCATTCATAAACTTTGTAATGGGACTCAGCAAAGGTTCTTCACCAGGTACTGAAGAAAGGCACTTTAGCTAACTTCAGGGTGGCAATCACGGCTCTGGCAGTCCTTGCCCTTCCCCATGCTCTCTGCCTTGCTAAAAACTGTTAGATTACATTCCTAAAGCTAGCCACCAAGCTGTATTCCCTTATTTGGCTACTTCTTCCTCTTGAAGCTGACCACCAAGGTATAGTTATCAAAGGATGGAAGTCTAGAAACCAAAGCCCTTCCTGGCTACCCCAATTAACATGCCCAATCAAAACCAACCAAGTCATCCTAACGAAGGGTTTCCCCCTTTTACTTTAACAAACTGCCATTTCCTGTGGGCCATAGCTGTCTCCTCTCTATCTAGAGGCAGTTCTTTGTCCCCCCGGACAAACATCCTTTCCCCTTTTTCTCTTGTTCCTTTCCACTTCTCCCTTGTCTTCTATCTCCTGTCTTTGGCTCTTATCCCTGCCCTCTGTCCCTCTGGGGCAAATCAACCTTCTTTGTGGTGAGAATTTGCTCGTGGAATGTCTTATGCCAAATACCAGTCCCTTCAGGCACCACCCTAGTTTTGGAAAAAGGAATGCCAGGGCACAAGTTCCCGATCATCCAGTGGGTAGGCAGCAGTAGACTTGAGTGCTGCAGAGGCCCGAGGTGTTGTGAATGTCTGGACATAGGGCCTGGGTGGTAGTGTTCAGGGTCAGGGTATTATTACAGTCTGAGGAATCAGTGTGCTCATAGAGCGTGTTCCTAAGGAGTTAAAGCAGTCTGCGATACCAAAGAGAAGGATATGGGAGAGATAAGGGATGGTAATGATATTTGACCTGGAGTAGTTAATGAATGTTGCAATTGCCAGTTGGTTATACTCAAATCTCCCTGGCAGCAATGGTGTGAGTTCCTCGATACCCACCCACCCCCAATGTTCTGGGTTCCCAAAGGGAGACAACACACACACACACACACACACACACACACACACACACACACACGGACTTATATGCCTTAAGCAGCTCATGGCTGGGCCGCTCCATGTGGCTAACATCTCCCCTCCAATATTCCTGAGTTATTACTTACTAAAATCTATATTCCATCTTTGCTACCCTAGGCCCTAGAGGGGGGACGGTGCCCTGGGGCCACTTGTCCCTGGCTCTTACATAATTGGTATGCTCTCTTCTGCACCTTTCAGACCTGGTCCTTACTTCTTTCCTGGCATGACAGTTCTGTCTCCTCCTCTCCTCCCTGCATTCCTTGCCCAGGAATTCTAAAAGTCCTGCCTATCTCCCTGCCCAGCCACTGGCTACCGGTAACTTTATTTACCAACCAAAACCAACTAGGGGCAGGGACCCTCAGTGTCTTACATGCAGACATGAGGATTCCCATGTCATTTGGGGACACTCAATTAACATTAATACAAGTCTTAGACCAAATCCACAACAAATGAGTGGTGAGGTGAAGAGTCTAATGAGCCAATGGTTGAGGCCACAAATGGTGGTTGTGAATTAGACGAAGGAGGGACACACAGCTAACATTTTCCAAAGTGACCAGGCAGAGTGTTATTCAATAGCTGATACATGTAGGTTGAGGTCTGAGACAAGAGATGATGTGACAGGGAAGTGGGATCGATACTGTCTAAGAGAGATGATGTCAGGGATGTAAGGGCCTTTGAGGAGTGTGGAACCACTTTTCCTACTATGTCTATACCTAGGAGTTGAGAGAGGAGTGTGTGTAGACTCTCATTTTTGATTGTGCCTGATGGGCAGCTGCAATAAATGCTATAGTAACATTTACCAATGACCCTTCTCCCATCTGGGATGCCTTGAGACCTTAATTAAAATACAAAACATCCCCTGTTTGGATAAAAAGTAGAATGCCTTTCTAAATATGCATCATATCTCCTACAGGACCAATAAGGGCAGCTTCTATGAGTCTCTGGCCAACGTCGATGGTAATCTCTAGTTTGATCACTGAGAAATCGAGCATAGAGAACAGGTGTTTTAGAAGTCGATGTAGATTCTATAGGGATAAGTGTTTTCTCTTTGCAGCCTGTTAGTGAGCAGTCTCCAGACCCCACCATGTGAGTGGTCTGGTTGAACCACTGAGTCTAGGTTTCCTGAACCTTTGACCTCCTAATATAACAAGAGTATAGAGGGGGAAAGAAATCTGAAATGGTTTTCATTACTTTAAACCACCTTCTTAGACCTTCAGAGCTTTCTTAAGTGTTCAGATCCTCAGACCTTCATGCACTTTCTTAGACTCTCCTTGCAACTGGGCTGTTTTCACCAATAGCCCCTCCTGGGCTCTCTTTAGGAACTTGAGATCTGCCACACAGTGCTAAATCTCAGCTGTTCTCCATGACCCACCCCTTCATGTCTTTAAAAAAAAAACTAATATCATTTAGGTAAGTCTTACATTACAAAGTTTGTCTACCACCACAATAACATCCCTGTATATGAGTACATAAAGGTGGAGCTTTAATACCTTTTTAATAAGCATTGTTTTTTAAATCATATTTTCATAAACCATGTTTTTATAATTTTTGTTTTCAGGATATGAATTATCATGCAAAAATGGACAAAACAGGCATGGGGGTGGGGTAAGCCCCGGTGAAGGAGAGATAGATAAAGGAGTTACAGGGAACTAAATGGCTTTGACAGCCTGATATAGAGCAATTTCCCTTCCCTATTACGACAGACTGTTGGTTAAAGGGGAGGATCTCTTAGATAGTAAACATCTATCTGTAAGAGCTACTCCAAACAGATGTAGATAGGAGGAAATAGAGGAGGAGAGAACATATTTAGATATAAATTTTTTAGAATTGTTTGTGCAGTAGCAGTTGCTATCATTGAAAATTGAGCACACAATTGAACTGTACTGAGGCTAAGCTGTTCATAGTAACAGAACAAGGCTTTCATAAAATCTGAGTCTGTGGAGGAAGGGTCACAAAATGAATTCCACCAAAGGGAGTTTTATAAGCTCCAAGTGGGAGACAAGAGAGAAGCCCAGAAAGGCACAGGGAAGTTGTGAGACTTCCAGGAGGGAGCTGAAGAACAGGAGAGACAAGATCACAGGGCCAAATCGATGAGGGCTGTCCTAGAACCCCTGGGGTAGGGTAGTCCAGGTTAGTTGGGTAGAAAGGTTGGTGACTTGGTCAGTCCAAGTAAAGAGGAATTGAAAGAATGCATGCTTGAGGTCTAAAAGAAAAATGAAAAGTTCTTGAGGGAATGGTAGAGAGGAGAGTATAGGGCTTGGGTACTGCGGGGCACTTTCATAAGTCGGAGATCCTGAACCAAGTGGTAGGTTCCATGGGAGTTTTTAACCATGAGTATGGGAATACAGGGGGAAGAAGTGGAGGACAAAAGATTCTTTATAAAGAGGTCAAAAGTCAGAGGCTTAGGTCCCCTTAGGCTTTTGAGAAAGGGTGGGCATTGAGTCTGGTGATGTAAGATTGACTTGGGTGACCTATCACTGAGGAGAGAGAAAGGGAGACCCGAGAAGCCAGAGAGAGGGAGAGAGGGAGAGGGGAAGAAGGGACAGTGGGTTAAAGTTGATAAGGGGGAGGGAGGCTCAGAACAGTGGAGGGATCATCTGGTTTGGGCTCCATAGCTAGGAGGAATCACTTTTTCTTTCTTTGGGTTATACCACATGGTCACTTTTAATCAGGATAAGAATGAAGTCACATGGCAAGATCCATCCTTTATAACCCTCACAAAGATAGCTGCCTCCATCTGATAGGGAGACAGTAGCTAAGATGGCATCAAGCCACATGTTTAAGTTTACCTATGTATAGAATTTTAATTATCAACCTGGTGTTATGAGTTATTTATTTTAATACTCCAAGGGTAAATTTTACATACTTTTTGGGTATAATATTATGCCTACATTTTTTTTGTCTAATAAAAGAACTCTTTTTCTTACAATAATCAACAACATACAGTAGGAACAATTATGAAAGGTATTAGGTAAGAGTTACACTCACAATGTTCAGTCTATTTGTTTTTGGTAACTTAAAGTATTGTAAGATCTATCCTATCTTGATGAACTCAGGGTTTTGTATCTAAATTACTTTCTGTCTTAACTTATACCATCCTAAAAAACATTTCTTTAGACCTAGAACATCTTCTTAAATCCTAAACAACTTAAGCTATAGTAAAGCTATGACTATCTAGTCTTCAACCCCATCAGAACCTGAGAGGGAATAAATATTACCTGAGTATGCAGGAAGTGCAGGGATGCAGCTTCCAAAATTATAGAAACGACAGAGACAGCTGACTTCCTGGAGGTCTTTGATCCACTTGGGCTTGAGTTTAGAGCAGGGTGATAGATTTGGATCTATTTGCATTTTTCTACATGCAGACATCCTGTTAGACCAGCACCATTTGTTGAAGATGCTTTCTTTTTATTCCATTGTATGATTTTACCTTATCAAGTGTCCACAGGTGTGTGGTTCTATTTCATGTCTTTGATTAAATTTCACTGATCAACCAGTCTGTTCCTATACCAATACTGTGCAGTTTTTATTACTATTGCTCTGTAGTTCAGCTTGAGGTTGGGGATGACTGTAGAATTAATATTTACTAATAAATCCTGGCTCAGGGTTGTTACCTGCTTCAGTGGTTTATGTTTCTTAATGAAAGACACACACACACAAAGACACACAGTCTTTATATTTTAATATGCCCTAAACAGCACAATAGCTAGGCAACTGCCTAACCTCCATGCTGTTAGAACCTACCTCCCACCGATAATTCTGAGTTACTAGTTACTAATTTCTATGTTCCACCTTGGCTGCTCCTAACTCCAATTAGTCATCTGTCTGGCCCACATTTTCTTGGCCCAGAGCCTGGGGCACTCTTCTTGTTTCTCTACCCCCATGGCAACCTCTGTGCTTTCATCTCTCCACATGCTCCTGAAGCATGGCAGACTTCCTTTCTCTTCCTCCTGGTTCCAAACCTGGGCAATCCTAAAATCCTACCTCTGTCTGTCCTCCTCAGCTATTGGCTGCTGGCATCTTTATTTATCAATCAGAAACAACTGGGGGCAGATCCCCAGAAGCAAAGTGCAAACCCTCTCATGCAAACAGTTTTGTGGGGAATATAACTAGCATTCTTAACACAGACAGCTACAAATGGCAATACTCCCAGAAGTTCTTTATTGTTCAGGATGGTTTGAGCTATTCCGGGTTTTTTGTTTTTCCATATGATAACATGTCTTTTTACATATTTACTTATTAGAAAAATTGAAAATTATAAGCTCACCCTGTATTAGCATCACTAACATGAAGTTGTCAATTGCTCTGTCAAGTTCTGTAAGCAATTGTATCGGAATTTCAATAGGAATTTCCTTGAATCAGAAAGTTACTTTTGGTAAGATGGCCATTTCACTGTGTTAACCCTACTGATCCATGACCATAGGAGGGCTTTCCATCTTCTGATATCTTCCTCAATTTCTTTCTTCTGTGACTTGACGTTCTTGTCCTACAGGTCTTCCATTTGCTTGGTTAGAGTCATACCAAGGTGTTTGACGTTATTTGTGGTTCTTGTGAAGGGTGTTACTTCCCTAATTTTTGTCTCAGCCCATATTTTGTTTGTAAAAAGGAAGGCTTCTGATTTATTTGAGTTAATTTTGTATCTTACTGCTTTGATGAAGATGTTCATCAGCTGTAGAGTTCTCTGGTAGAATTTTGGGTCACTTATATACTATCATATCATTTACTGATAGAGATACTTTGACTTCTTCCTTATAACTAGTATTCCCTTGATGTCATTTAGTTGTCTCATTGTTCTAGATAGAACTTCAAGTTATATATTTAACAGATAAAGAAAAGGAAGGTAAAAAAAAAAAAAAAGAAGAAAGGGAAGGTATCCTTGTCTTTTCCATGATTTTAGTGGGATTGCTTTAAATTTCTCTCCGTTTAATGTGATGTTGACTATTGACTTGTATGTTGCTTTTATTATGTTTTGGTATGTGTTTTGTATTCCCGACCTCTCTAAGACTTTTAACATGAAGCAGTATTGGATTTTATCAAAGGCCTTTTCATCATCTAATAAGATAATCACATGATTTTTTTTTTCCTTTCAGTTTGTCATGGAAAAAGAACCAAATCAAATAGGCTGAAAACATATGAAGGATTTATTGCTTGGTGAGCTGGTTAATTTTGTGCCAGTTAGGCTGGGCTGTGGGGTACCCCAGACATTTGGTCAAACATTCTGGTTATTTCTTTGAAGATGATCTTGGATTAGATTAACATGTACATGGATAGATCCTGTAAAGATTGTCCTCCCTAATTTTCAGTGGGCTTCTGCCAATTAGTTAGAAACCTGACTGTAACCCAAAGGGTGGTCCTCCCCTGAGTAATGAAGTATTTCCTCCAACCAGCTTTCAGAGTGGCCTTTTCCCTCTGGCTTCAGACTTGAGTAGAAATATCAATTGTTCCTTGCCTTTGGCCTGCTGACTTTGAGACTGGAATTAACTAGTGACTTCCTGGCTTACCAGCTTGACAATTTCCCCTACAGATGTTGAGACTAAGCTGTCTCCATAATCATATAAGCAAATAGTTTTGCAAGTATTTTTATCTATAGAGGATGTTTTCAGAGCCACAGTGGAAGCTTCATAACGTAACCGAGGCTTATACATAATGTGTTCTTTTCTATAAACTGTATACATAACCTGTAAACTAGGCACAGTTAAGAGATGGATAATTACTACTAATCAAATGGCATGATCAGTATACTATAATAAAAGCCATGTGAACATATTCTCTCTGGTGTAATTTTGGCTTGTCTGTATTTGAGTGTGTGGGTTCCTCACTTGCACACATTACTCTGCATTTAATGATTTGTGGTGCAGTACTGCCACAAAGTACCACAAATTATCTACCTTTCTGTGTTTTGTGACCAGGTCCCTCCTTTGCACCATTGCACTTCTTCTAGAGGAGCTATCTTATCACAGCAGAAGTCACGCTTCGGGTGTTATCTCTTCTTTTAACCAACTCCTTCAACTTCTAGAAATGTGGCAGCAGTTTAATAATTGGCTAGGATAAATTTATTTTTCCTTCTTCATAATTTCATTGCTCAAGATTAGTTCTTACTGTATACAGTAATTTAGCAACCTCTTATATCTTTTCCCTTTCCGTTTCTTTTCTTTTAAATGATTAAATTATTTTTTTAAGATTTATTTTATTTTATGTGTATGAGTACACTGTAGCTGTACAGATGGCCATCATGTGTGTGGCTGCTGGGAACTGAACTCAAGACCTCTGCCAGCCCGGCTCGATCTGGCGTAATTCACTGTAGCTGTCTTCAGATACACCAGAAGAGGACGTCAAATCTCATTAGGAGTGGTTGTGAGCCACCATGTGGTTGCTGGGATCCGAACTCAGGACCTTCAGAAGAGCAGTCAGTGCTCTTACCTGCTGAGCCATCTCGCCAGCCCTTTTCTTTTCTTATTAAATCAGGACCTTTTACTTTTCCACAGGTGGTACACTACAGTTGTCTTTGGCATATCTGAATTACCGGAATGACTACTTTTGTGTGTTAAACAAAATAAAGGTTATCTATAAAGAAGCCGTGTGGGTGGATTTGATAACTGAGATGAGTAAGTGACGAATGGATGGATATCGTTTATAGAGTGGATCCAGTGGACAAAGGGATGAGTCATGCTGCAGGCAGAGCAGGAAGATACAAGATTTTATCATACTACTCAGAAGAACACACAGCTTCAAACTTGTAAATTATTTCTGGTATGTTCTACTTAATACCGGTGGACTATAATTGGCTTTGAGTAACTAAAACAGCTGACAGCATAACCACAGATAAGAGTAGACCCACATGCCTCCCCATCTCTCATCTCTAATGTATATAGCTATTCATATATCCAGGACTTCGTAAACATTTTCTATTCAAAAACTCCTTTCACCCAGTACACAGGTATATTAAAATACATATACAGATACAAACATTTACTGATAATAGATAAATGTACTTTAAGGTTGTCTTAGTTGGAGCTTCTATTGTTGTGATTAAACACCATGACCATTAGTAACTTGGGGAGGAAAGGGTTTATTTTGCTCCCATTTCCATATCACAGCAGTCCACCATTGAAAGAAATCAGAGCAGGAACTCAAGGCAGGAACTGAAGCAGAAGACATGGAGGAACACTGCTTACTGGCTTGCTCCTTATGATTTGCTCAGCCTGCTTTCTAATAACACCCAGAGGTAGCAGCCAATCATCAGTCAAGAAAATGCTCCACAATCTTGTCTACAGTTCATTTTGATGGGGATGTTTTTTCAGTTGAGGTTTCCATTCCCAAATGACTCTAGCTTATATCAAGTTTACATAAAACTGGCCATCACAAAGACAATGCTCTTATATACATAAAATTTGACCATTGATTAAAGTTGAAAGCAAATTTGTATGCTAATGAGATGGGTATACTTGTTAATTTTACATAAAAAATAA
Organism: Montemys delectorum; assembly: GCA_019843815.1. Lineage (NCBI taxonomy): Eukaryota > Metazoa > Chordata > Mammalia > Rodentia > Muridae > Montemys > Montemys delectorum. Next base: position 20,310 of record JADRCD010236892.1, read on the forward strand.
ATTTTGGCCAAAATATTTGATATTACAAGACATGAAGGATGAGGTTTTGTCAAGAGTTGGTTGACATTTTGATTTTGTTTATTAATTTATTTGTCAGTGTATATGTGACTATATTTTGTTTTCATTTACTCCATTTCTACTGCCTGTCTTCATGCCTTCTATCCCAGCATTGGAAAAAAATCTCTCCTTCCCTCTCTCCCTGCCTTCAAGTTTAAGTTCCTTATGGTGTTTCACTAAACCCTAGGCATTCCATCACAAACACTAAATGGAGATACTCTCGATCCTTTTTTTCTTCTTTGACAGGGTTTCTCTGTGTAGCCCTGGCTGTCCTGGAAGTCCCTCTGTAGACCAGGCTGGCCTTAAAGTCAAAGGTCCAGATGCTCTCCATTCTAATACCACACACTGAAGCGAAAGAAAAGACGTGAGGTTCTGCTCCTGTGCATCAGGGATCAGCAAGAAGCTATACTAGGAGGGCTGAAGCCTTGCTTAGCTTGGTCTTAGCTTCACTGGGTAGAATTTGTCACTTGGCTACCTTGCATGCAGAGGAACCTGAGTAGTTTAGTATACTTTACCAGGTTTTGAAAAAGAAGAAAAATGTGGAGTGAATACATAGTACTGTGATTAGATCCATTAATTCATTTATTAGAATTGGGTTAGGGTCTGTTCCTCCCCAATTTTTTTAAAGCATATTTGTTTCCTGATACAAATTGACCTTTCAAAATACTCTTCTTATGTGGTATTAATACTTTCTCATCAAGGAGTGGGGGTATATGTTTCCTCTCCTGGAATTTGGAGCAGACATATGGATGACTCAGGCTTGCAGCATTTTTCTAGAGAAGGTGATGTAGCACTTGTCTAGCTCTGATCTATATGGAGATGTGGTTTTGGAATATTGAGTCCCATATAATAAACCTGGTTTGTAGCGAGTGACTGTGCTTCAGGCTATGTGGAGGACCATATAGAAATGGGGAAAGCACAGGCTGAGGAGGTGGATCAATGGTTAAGAGCACATACTGCCCCTTCAGAGGACCTGAGTTCTGTTCCCAGCTATCATATCGGGTGGCTCACAACTGCTTGTACCTCTTTTTCCAGGCCAGAGCCTCTGTCAGTACCTGTACTCATATGTACATATACACATAATTAAGTATAATAAATAAATCTTAAAAATATTTACAAAATTAAAGAAAGTTTCCATTTGTTCAAGCTTTCAGCTCTTCTGGCTTCCCCAGGCCAGGTGTACTAGCTGGTTGTGTGTGTCAATTTGACACAGGCTGCAATTATCACAGAGAAGGGAGTTTCAGTTGGGGAAATGCCTCCATGAGATCCAGCTGTGGGGCATTTTCTCAATCAGTGATCAAGGGGGTAGGGCCCCTTGTAGGTGGTGCCATCCCTGGGCTGGAAGTCTTGAGTTCTATAAGAGAGCAGGCTGAGCAAGCCAAGGGAAGCAAGCCAGCAAGAAACATCCCTCCGTGGCCTCTGCATCAGCTCCTGCTTCCTGACCTGCTTGAGTTCCAGTCCTGACTTCCTTGGTGATCAACAGCAATGTGGAAGTAAGCTGAATAAACCCTTTCCTCCCCAACTTGCTTCTTGGTCATGATGTTTGTGCAGGAATAGAAACCCTGACTAAGACACCAGGTATAAGAAATCTACGTGGAAAAGCACTGGAGAGTCCTCTGAGGTAGAGTAGAAAGAGAGGGAACTATGGCAGTAAGGTGAGAAAAGGCTGGGCGAGGGTCTTGATCCACTTTACTGCTGAGAAAGGCAGAATACTTCAGACTCCATTGATAAGGACCTACTAGTCCACAGAATCGAGGCATATTTTCCGAAAGATGTTTTGTCCAAGACAATAAACAAATTGTGCTTACATAGGGCCAAACAACATATTCCCAAGAGACTGGAAGCCCCAGGAAGTTTAGAGGTCAGGTGGTGTGGGGGTGGGGTGGGGTGGGGACATCCACATGGAGACAGCAGGTGGGGAGGAGGTGTGGGATGTAGAGCAATAGGAGGTTGGGGGGGGTGGGGAATAAAATACAGAGTGTAAAAAAAAATTAATTAAATAAAAGGATACCAAGGACAGTAATTGAGTTGCGCTTTCTTTGAGTTAAAATGATGTATATCTTTAGGTTCCTAGCATCCATCTTCCCTAAGATTTATGAGATGTTCCTCATAAATCCGCCTTATAACTTTGTTTACTAAGAAAAAATCTTAAAACATGTATGAATTATACCCGTTGTCAATGTTAAGAAGGGGGCTAGAGAGATGGGCTAGGGGTCAAGAGTGCTTGCTGCTCTTGCAGAGGATACAGGCTCAGTTCCCAGCACTTACACAGCAGCTCACAGTCGTCATTCACTTCAGTTCCAGGGGATCCTTCTGTCCTCTAAAGGCACCAGGCATACATATGCTGCACATCCATAAATTCAGATAAATACATATATATGTAGGATGTGAATAAATAGTGTGGCCCAGGTGTAGTGGTGCCTGCCTTTAATCGAAGCAGTTATGAGGCAGAAGGAATAAGACCTGTGTGTTTTCAAGGCCAGCCTGTTCTACACAGCATGTTCCAGGGTAGCTAGGACATAGTGATACCTTGTCTCTAAAAGTAAAGGTGGTGATGGGGATGCTGGTGAAATGGCTCTCAATAGCTCATTACTCTTGCAGAGGGGCTGGGTTCAGTTGCCAACACCCACCCACACCAGGAGGCTCGAAACCTCCTGTAACTTCAGTTACAGGGGATCTGAAACTCTCCAGCCTCCAAGAATATGTGCATACATGTGGTACACATCCCCACATAGAGACAAACACACATACACATAATTTTTAAAAAAATCTTTTAAAAGTTTTAAAAGTAAAAGAGTGGTTCATTGTCAGCTGTTAGAGATGTAACTCTAGGGTCTCCTAATATCAGAAATATACCCACTGTACAGAAACTTTATTGGTAGACTCTCATAGAGAAATCCATACTGTTCTATAGGCACTCTCTGGAAGAGCCTTCATTTCTATTTTCAGTAAACTCAATCTATGCTTTGTATTTGCCTTGCTCTGAAATTAATTTCTCTGTTAAAGCCACAAATCTCACTTTTGCCTGGGTGAAGGACACTGAAAGGAATACAGGCAATTGCTGATGTGGTGTGGAGCTGTGTTCCTGTCATTGGTGATAAACAGATACTATTTAAGTGCAATATCATGACAGGTTCTAAGGACAACCTAGTCAATCCATTTGCAAGTTCCTGAAGTACAGGAAATATAGAGAATTCTTGTTTAGGACTGATTTTTATACACAAAAGCAAACAACTAAAACACTTCTAAACAATACTGGATACATAAGGTAAAGCTCAAACAGAGAATTTCTACTGAGAAGACAGCCAACTGTCCTCTGACTCTCACAATAGCAACCAACGTGTTAACTAACACTTCTACGCCTTTAAAAATAAAAATTTATACTTCAAAATGTCTAAGGGTGTTCTGGTACATGTATATCTATGTACCAGATGTGTGCCTGATTCTTGTGGATGCAAAAAAAAAAGGCGTCAGATCCCAGAAATGGAGTTATAGAAGGTTGTGAATCACCATTAGGTGCTGGGAATTGAACCTGGGTCTGCAAGAGCAGCCAGTGTTCTTAACCATTGTGCCATCTCTCCAGTCCAAACTTTAAATATTTTTAAGAATAGTATTTAGAATAGTAGAAGGCTAGACACAATAAAAATGGCCAACAGTAGGTAAATAGTTAAATAATTAAATTTTATATACTTACTTTGAATGTTATATGGTTATAAAAATATCAAAATTTTAAGTTAAGCATGGTAGTGCTTTTCTGTAATTCCAGCACTTGAGAGGTAGATGCAGAAATTAAGAAATTCAAGGTCATCCCCAACTATATATTGATGTTGTGGCCAACCTGCTTTACATGAGACCCTGTCTCAAAAAAATGTATGGGGATATCAGGTGTAGGGAGAGCAGAGAAGAGAGAACAGAAATCGGTACTATCCAGGTGGAGACATCTCTAGGACCTCCCAGAGACCTGGAACAGGGGGAGGCTCCAGGGAGCCTGTGACGGTGACTCTAGCTGAGACTCCTAGTAGTTGGGGATAGGGATCTGGAAATGGCCACTGCCTGTAGCCAGACAGGACTCTCAGTCGAGGGATAAGGACAACAACCCACTCCAAAACCTTTGACTCAAAATGTGTCCTGCCTACAAGATGTACAGGGACAAAATGGAGCAGAGATTGAAGGAATGGCCAACCAAATGACTGGCAAAACTTGAGACCCATCCCATGGGCAAGAACCAATCCCTGACACTATTAATGATATTCTGTTACTTTTGTAGACAGGATCCTGGCATAACTGTCCTCTAAGAGTCTCTACCCAATGGCAGACTAAAGCAGATACAGAGACACACAGCCATCATTAGATGGAGCTTGGGAGTCTTATGGAAGACTTGGGAGGAAAGATTGAGAGACCTGAAGAGGACAGGCACTCAATAGAAAGTCTAACAGCCTCAACTAACCTGAACCCTTGAGGGCTCCCAGAGACCAAACCGCCAATAAAGAACAAGCATGGGCTGGACCTCCCCGCCTCACAGATGTAGCAGATGTGGGTCTTCATGTGAGTTCCCCAACAACTGCAGTGAAGATTGTCCCTGAACCTGTTGCCTGCCTGTGGATCCCATTCCCCTAACTGGGCCACCTTGTCTGGCCTCAGTGGGAGAGGATGTGTCTAGTCCTGCAGTGACTTGATGTACAAGGGTGGGTTGGTACCCAAGGCTCCTTCCCCTTCTCAGAGGAAAAGGAGAGGAGTGAATAGGGGAAGAAGCTGGGAGTGGGGCTGGGAGGATGGGGGTTGATATTAGGATGTAAAGGAAATAAATAAATAAATGAAATTAAAAAATGACTATATGGAGATCTGAAAACTATTCAGTATTATAGATTGTTCTTGATACCATAACGTTAAGATGAAGACAGCAGGAATGAAAATTGAATATTATACTTTTAAGGACTAGATTTTATGGTATATAGATCATTTCAGTGAAAAATATGTAATAGAAAAATTTGAGCATAGACAAAACATATGAACAGAGAAGAAAGACTAAAAGAGAATATACTAAAATGTCAATAGCAGTTGGTTCTAGGTACTGGATTTTTATATTATGTTAATTGACTTCTGTATAGCTTTCTCATTCAATACATATTATTTAAGTGTAGAGGTTGGGGGATGACTCAGAGCTTAAGAGCATGCACTGCTCTTTCAGAAGATAACAGTTTGGTTCCCAATACTCAAGTCTGGCAGCTTATAACTTCCTGTACCTTCAGTTCCAGGGAATCTCATCATCTCTTCTGAATGACATAGTCACTTACACCCATGCACATAACCACACACAGGTACACATATATGCACACATACAATAATAAAAATAAATCTTAAGAAATAAGACTGGCCGGGCGTGGTAGTGCATGCCTTTAATCTCAGCACTTGGGAGACAAAGGCAGGTGGATTTCTGAGTTCGAGGCCAGCCTGGTCTACAGAGTGAGCTCTAGGACAGCCAGGGCTATACAGAGAAACCCTGTCTCAAAAAACCAAAAAAAAAAAAAAAAAAAAAAAGAAAGAAATAAGACTGAAGTACAATTAAAGGATGTGAAAATTGCAAAACATATAAAATCAAAAATTACTTAAATGCACCTCTAATTAAAAAAATGGTCAAGAAATGAAAAGGCCACATTGTTTTCACAGTGACTCGGTGGGGGGAAGTTTGTGGTTTGGGTGGGGATGGAGGGCGGGGCATACTGTGTGAGTCAACATTTAGGAGGGGAAAGAAAAGCTACTAACCAAGCCACTAGTGGTTTGGTGTAGGGACATGTGGGGAAAGGGTTTGGTAAGGTGGGGTGGTCTAGATGGAGAAAGGAGGTTCACCTGAGGTAAGGTGGGAATTTCAGTCAGTATGTATGTGTGTTTATGTGTTAAGTTGTACCTTGACTCGTCTGTGCACAAATTCTATTATTCTATTGGAAGCATCTAAGTATAAGCCTTAGACACTTAGTTGACATAGAACAGTCCAAAATCTAATCTCAAGCTAAGTACAAAAACTTAGAAACTGAATGTCTTGACTAAATATAGACTCTAGCCTTGACCAAAATTTCCACAAACTGTATTCACAACTGATAGTTGCTATGTCTCAACTTTCAACCTGTACATGAAAGTTATGCTTCCTGTTTTCTACCTTCCTCACAATTGTTATGGATGTCAAAGAATAGAGTGTTTCTTATGCCACAGAGAGGTACATAATAAATAAATTGCTGCCATCAAAAACTTTCCTAATTATTTAAAACTTAAAACTGATAAAATTTAGCATATCTGACACTGTTCCCCATCATTAGTGGTCTTCAGACTAATCATATAGTAGAGAGTCAGTTGAGTTAGCAACAATTAAGAGCAGATGCTGCACCGTCTTTAATGGCTGAAGGTTATAATCTTGTGGAAATTTACTTTTGCATGTTCATCTTTGAGTTGCATGCACCCTCACTTCAGTCTGACTAACTTAAGCACTGACCTGGAATACGGCCCTCCTTCGGACTTGCTTGTTCTGAAACGTCTGCTCCAGGGGCCTGCCTAAGCAGGCATTGCTCATTTCACTGCCTCACAGATTCTTTCTCACCCATAGGTCAATGGTGATCTGGAATTTGAGCAGTATACAGTCTTTTTTCTTTTCTTTTCTTTTTCTTTTTCTTTTTCTTTCTTTCTTTCTTTCTTTCTTTTTTTTTTTTTTTTTTTTTTTTTTTTTTTTGTTTTTTCGAGACAGGGTTTCTCTATGTAGTCCTGGTTGTCCTGGAACTCACTCTGTAGACCAGGCTGGCCTTGAACTCAGAAATCCACCTGCCTCTGCCTCCCATGCTGGGATTAAAGGCATGTGCCACCACTGCCCAGCATACAGTCTTTAGGACCAGCTAGGGAAAAATGCTTTATTCTTGGGGATGGAAGGTATTTTAGAATTTTTCTTACTATAATTCACAAGATTTATACCAAAATAGAAAGCTCTAGGTTGGAAACGTTGGAACAAAACTCTCAAAGAAAGACACTACCAGGAAGTTTTGGAGTCCGTGAATATTATGCATATTTGTCATTGCTCCAGTAGTAATGGTAGCTCTCCTTTTCTGGACATTTTGTTGTTTGTTTTTAGACAGTATCTTATGTTCCCAGGGTGACCTTGAACTCACTATATTGTAGAAGATGGCCTTGAATTTCTGACCCTCCTTCTGCCATCTCCAGCATTCTGGGATTATAGGCATGGACCACCATTCTTGGTTCATGTGGTATTTTAGGTCAAACTAAGGATCTCATGCATGCTAGGCAAGCACTCTGCCAACTAAGACACATGCTCTGCCCTCTTGGACTCTTTATACACATTCTTTCATTGATTTTTACATAAAGCCTATGAAAGTTGTAGCATTATCTTATTTATACTTCAGAGAGAAGAAAAGCCACTTATGAGATCTGTATCTTGGTCAAACTGTAAAGCTAGGATTAGTTTGAATAGCAATTCTTCTGAGTTTTTTTATTCTTTGCATTATTTAACCTATCTGTATGTATGTGGAGTTTAGGAAGTAGAAAGTAGTAAGGTTGGTCTGGGCCCAGATTCTGGAAGGTGTCAGTGTTAACACATATTAACAAGTATCAAGAAAGATGTTAGAGGATGCATGTGAAGGTGGAGCGATACCTCGGATGAAGATGGCAGAAGTTGGCTACCTCCCTGCTTCCAATCTGATGCCATAAAGTTGGCTCTCCAACCATCAACTCCAGTAAGAAGTTATTACCCTGACAGTTATCAGGCTTCACTCCTTGTTTGACCTTATAGGGTCTCCTCACTTTGCACCTTGCAGATGAAGCGTCTTCCAACATCCCCGTCCCGGCCTGGCTATATATATGTTGCCCCTGGCCACCTCCCCAAAGGCATAAATATCCCTCCCCCCCCATAAATGAATCTGTTCTCAGGAGCTGTGTTTATTGACCTCAACTTATTGCTGAACGAGATCCCGCACAGCACCCATCTATGCCTGGTTAAGCTCCCCTCCTTCTAGCCCAGTGGACAATGGGCCTGGCTACCTAGAGGGAGAAGCAGTCAGGGCTTGGAGGCTGAGAGGACACTACCTGGGAATGGCACAGACTTTGGAAACCTGAAAGCCGATGACACACCTTTTCTAACAAGGCCACATCTCCTAATCCTTCCCAAACAGTTCCATCAACTGGAGACTCACTATTCAAATATATGAGACTATGGGGTGGTATTCTCATTTAAACCACTAGAACATGTTGTAGAACTAGACAAAGTTTTTTACATTAGTGTTTTTTAGTTTACTTTTTATCTTATTGTTTTAGGTGTGAGTGTCTTGCCTGCACACATACCACTTGCATACAGTATACTACTTGCATTAAGTGCCTACAAGAAGCAGAAGTGGCCACTGGAGCCTCTGGGACTGGAGTTATGTATGACAAGGAGCTGCTAAGTGGGTGCTGGGTCCTTGGGAAGAACAGTTAGTGCCTTTAATCAGCCACCTGTCTAGCCACTTTATATTAGTTTTGATGAATTTCTATAAGGAGGGGTGTTTCTTGGGAGCCATTGACTTTTTTTTTTTTTTTTTTTTTTTGAGACAAGGTTTCTCAGGGTAGCCTTGGCTGTCATGGAACTTGATCTGTAGACCAGGCTGGTCTTGAACTCACAGAGATCCACCTGCTTCTGCTTCTGAAGTGCTGGGATCAAAGATGTGCACCATCACCACCAGGCTCACTATTGACTTATTGAAGAGTCAGTAGTGGTCAGACTATTACCACCTATACAACCTAGCTTGATGATTTGGTAATCACGCAGTGCAGTGGCATGGGTTCCTGCATTGAGAAGCACTTCGTGCTCGGCTCGCTGTCTTTGCTTTGAATGTTATCTTCTAGTCTACTATAGAGAAACATAACTCAGTTGAGCCTTCTGTCATGAGTCTTGGATAGGTTTTCAGCTGCTGGTTCCCTGCTTCTTTTGGCCCTGCTGAGTCTCCATTTCCCTGCTTTGGCCCAGTCCTCATTGCCATCTTTCCTACCTTGGTCTAAGTTCAGTTTCTTGGGTGTCTAGGGATGAAGAATGGTGATAGCCATTCTGAAATGGTAGCAATGCCACAGCATGTTGGAGGATGGAGTTGATGGGGCTAAGTTATTTTTGAAGTTCACTCGTTTGCTATGGGCTTAAGGAAGGAGGCCTATGGGAGCTGGGAAATGCCTGCCTTGGATTCTTTCTTCCTGGCATTGAAGAGAAGAATTATAAGTTAGTGGAGTGGAGGGGTTCCCAAGTTCTGGGAAGGTTTGTAGTTAACCCAAAGATCCCTCTGTCCAGGAGATAGGTCACTAAGTAAGAAGTAAAACAAAATGATGAACTGAGAGACTCCAGAGAAAGAAGTCTGATGTTGAATGGCCCAGGAAGTTCTTATCAAAAGGCGGGCAGAAATGAGCTCCCTCCTGTACAGAATGTACTTGCTTCAGTTGGAGACAGAGCCTCTTCAAGTGTGGATGAGCCTCTGTGCATTCTTGGTTATTTATTAAGGTGGTTTTGTTTTGTTTTGTTTTTGAGTCTGTCTCAAGCAGCCCAGGCTGTCATCAGACTTGCTAGGGAGCTGAGGAAGGCCTTGAACTTCTGATCCGCTTGCCTCCATCTCCTGGGTGACAGACAAGATTACAGGTGTGTACCAATACCCTCCTTTTGTGATGTTAGAGACTGACCTACAGCTTTGTGTATGCTAGGCAAGTACTCTTTACCAACTGAGCTCATCCCCAATTCAAGAGAAAGTTCCAGACTTGGTAACATACACAGCAGAAACAGGGGTATGTATGGCTAGACAAACATAACTTTAAAAGGTGGGTAAGACAACATGTGGCTTGGCCTTCTGCAAAATGTGAGAGCCTGAGAAATATTTTTCTTTGACTTGAGGATCTTTCATTTGAAGGCACTAATGAATGTATTTCCTCTCAGAATGAGGAAGTTTGGGCAAGAGAATTTGAGGTTAGGAAAATATGCAGATGTCTTAAATGTGGTGAGGGGATTGGGCAATTCGGCCCTACTTACCGACTTGTTAAAAAGTACACACTTTTGAATTTTCATTTCACATTTTTTTTTTTTTTTTTTTTGAGATGGGGGTCTTGTCATGTTGCTCAGACTGGCTTGGAACGCCTTCCTCAAATGATCCTCCTAACCCTGCCTCTGGTGTGCTGTTGTAACTACAGATAGATGCTCATCATAATCCACAAACGGACTGCCCGCCCCCCTCCAGGCTGGCCTCAATTTTTCTGTAGCAGAGTATGACCTTGAACCCCTGATCCACCTCCCTAATGCTGGTGCTATACTGGCCCACTCTAGCAAGTCTGATTTTGCGTAGTGCTGGGAATCAAACCTAGGGCTTCTCATATGCTAGGCAAACATTTTAGCAACAGAAACAGACCTAAGTTGATTTGCAAGAATGGGATACCAGTCGCTAAAACAGAACGTGGCAGACTTCTGTTTACCAAAGGCCAAAGATTAGCAAGCAATTTTCATTACATCTCTAGTTCTACGGGAACTCCCGTTCATATTTATTTAGAAAACATGTACTTGCAAGTGAACGTGTACACAGAGGTCTAGAAAGTGCCACCCGAAACTTACTGTGACTGAGGGCAGAGAGTATAATAAATCAGTGGGCACTCATGTTTCTTGGTGTGTTTTTGCTGTCTGGATCTTTTTACTTTCTCGTGAATTCCTGGGAGGTGACGGAACACTGATTTGACTGCGTCCGGTGACTGTAAAAGGGGAGCACCCTGCGGGGAGACCGGGGGAAGCCGGGGTCTTCCCTCTCTCGTTCTGCTTGAGGTGAGGATATCCCGCCCTACTGAGGTGATCCTGCGGAGGGGCGGAACTCCGCCCCTCTGAGGCGGGAGGCGGGTCCTGGGGGCGGGGCCAGCCCAGTGCAGTCGCACGCTCCGCTCCCACTATGCCCTTATAAGGAGCGCCCCGCGAGAGGGTTCGGGAATCCGGTCGCAATCCCTGCGGCGCAGCCCCAATCCCAGGCCCCTCCCTTGGGAATGGGGGCGGGGCGGGACCTTGGCGGCGCTGCCTTGGGGGCGGAGCTTCTCGAAGGAGGACCAATAGAGGCCACAGTCCGGCTCTGAGCTGCGTTGCCATTGGGCGCGGCGACGTGAGAGGGCGGGGCGCCCGTGGGGCTGGTTACGCCGAGGGAAGCCCGGACTCCAGTCACCGCTCGGAGTCAGTCTCTCGCCGGCGGCTCCCGGCCCTACGGATCCCAGTTTTCTGTTGCCCGCGGTTCGCCGCCCCGCTAGCCGTCGCGATGCCGGTGTTTCACACGCGCACGATCGAGAGCATCCTGGAGCCCGTGGCGCAGCAGATCTCGCACCTGGTGATTATGCACGAGGAGGGCGAGGTGGACGGCAAAGCCATTCCTGACCTCACCGCGCCCGTGGCCGCCGTGCAGGCGGCCGTCAGCAACCTCGTCCGGGTGAGCGCGCCGGGCCTGGGACTGGAGCGCGGGCGGGAGACGTCCCCGGGGTCCCGGTCCGCCTGGCCGTTTGCCTTCGTAGGCGCTTGGAGCGCCGGGTGGGCTCCAGTGCAGGTGCCGTGGTTTCGAATGCTGATTTCTCTGGGCTGTGACCTTGAGCAAGCCACTGAGCCGGTCGGGGACCTCAGTTTCCTCATCTATAAAATGGGGCACTTGTGAGAAATCCTGCCTTGGGGCTGTGCTGACAAAAGTCAGCGAGGTTTTAGTTGTAAAGTGCCTAGCGTGTGTGTGCCCGTAGTAGGCGCCCAAGAAATGGTAGTTGTTAGGTTGTCTCACGGTCCCTCCCCTGGGCAGGCTCTAGTCCCTTGCGTTGAGTACCTTGCTCTTAGCTCCTTTTTTAGGCCTCTCCTGTCCAGCCCGTGGGTGGGTTCTCTTACAGGCTCCCTGTCTTTACTTCCAAGGATTCTTATTTGCACTCGGCTACTCGCCTTTCTAATACTTCTGTCCCCTGAGACCCACCTGCTCACCAGCCCTCCCCAGGGATCCTGCCTGGTGTCTGTCGCTTTTACCCTACTACTTGGCTTCCTCCTCTCTCTGTCGCCGCCGCCTCCTTTCCTTCGGGGCATTTTGCTCACACCTCCGGGGGACTCTTAACACCTTTATGCAGTAATTCATAACCAGGAGCCCTGCCTTTCTTCTGCCTGACCCCATAGTCATTCATTTTATTCCTTCCATGAAGCTTTCCACTCAGCTTTACCTGCTGTCAAATGGCTTTCTTCCACTGGGGCCTTTCCAGATTCGGGGGGGGGGCCTCCTCCTCTGCCCCTCCTTCTGGCAGGAAGCAAGATGGAGCTGCTGTGAGAGGCCTGTGGAATCTGGGATCTGCAGCCCCTGCCTGAGGGGAAGGCTGGGGTGTTCTTCCCAGTCCACACTTTCCTGCCTGCCCCTAGCTCTTCACTTCACTGGTCTTTGTAGCCCACTTCTGAAATGGGAAAAGAGATAGAGAGACTAGTCTCTTAACTGTACCCTGGCTAATGTCACACTTGCTGGAGGCTGGGTGTGACTCAAGACTGCTGTTGCCTGGGAAGAACAACTCAGGAAAAAGTTCATACTGCTTTCTGAACCAAGCTGTGTAAATGGTGTGTCAGGGTAGTTGATAGGTAACTGTCAGTCGGGTGGGGCTTGTGTTATTTATCTGATTATAGGACTGTAGTGCACGCAATGCCTTCCTGGGTCTTCAGGGGCCCGGGACTGTCTCAATCATTTTAGGAGACTGGTAATCGAGAAAGCTGGATGGGGGGAGGGGAGGGAGGCAGGGCGGGACTAGGGACTAAGGACTAAGGACTGAAATTTCTGTTCTTCTATACTGATTAAGTAAGAAACTATTGAGTAGGAGCAGTGTACTCATTCAGACTGTCTATCTCGTTCTTGTTCTCTTTGTAGCTAATTTTAATCTCAGACCCCAGAGTACATTCTTATGTAGTGTTGTCTGACATGGCTGCATTCCAGGTCTCTGCTTTTTCAACAAATGGGAAACAATGTAAAGAGACAAGGTAACAGTAGTACTTGAGGAAAGGAAATCTTAAAACCACATGTTGCTCTTGGAACACAGCTGGTGTAGTCAAGGGGTTGGTTGATATCTGGTTAGGCTATTTACAGAAAAGTTATTTATGAGCTTTCATGCCATGAATTAATAAGCACTGAATGTGTGTTGTATAAAGGGCATTGTAATAAATCAGTGGTCCTCAGGGTATGCATGAGAATCACTAGTGGGGCTTTGTAGATATGACTGTTTCTAGTTCCCCATCCCAGACTAACTGAAGACTCTCCAGGAGTAAAGGTTTTCTGTTTTTTTTAGGTAGCTCCATAGGTGATGATGGTCATAGTCAGGAGACATACAAAAGAAGCAAGGTCAGATATAAGATGGAAAAAAATACATGTAGTTACATACTTCCTAACACCTATAAAAGATATTTGAAGTTGAATCAGTGGAGAGGATTGGGCTGATAAACAGTCATACACAAAGGTGCTACAAGATTTCACTAAGTAGATTGTCTTGTTGCAGATCAGGAAGCAAGTTAAAGAGAAATCAGACTCAAAGGCAGTGAATGGAATATGGGTAGTTTAGCAGAAGGTTTTATTTGCACAAATTGGTTGGGAGGGTGAGGGGGAGAATGGTGTGTGAGGAAGAGCATATGTGGTCTAGGGAGGCCAGAGGACCCATCAACTGTTTTCATAAATGTATGGATCCTGTACACATCTCAAGTTCCTAACTCCTATCAGGAAAACACAATGAAAGTGGAACCTTTTTTCCGCTTCCCCAGTTCCAGTCTTCAGCATCGACACACAAATGGCTCAATCAATAGAGGGTTAAAGGAAGAGGAACCGTGTGAAGACTTAGGCTGAGAAGTTCAAAGGGCTTGAAGAACTTGAAGCCTATGCTTCAGGTGCTGCACAAAGAATAGAAAAGGAGTTAACTTTAAACGCAGTAGAGAAATAATGGTAACTGGATAATAAAACTCCAGGGCTGCAAAACTCATGCTGTTTCTATAAAATAATGAAAATAAGTTTTGAGCAAATATTTTAGAGTCCATATAATCAGAATGTTTCTTGCAGATTACTTTGGGAAGCTGTATACAGTGCTTCTCTTCTGGGATTTCTCTCAGATGATTTATATATGTATGCCAAATTAGTCTTACTTTGGTCCAGAAAGTGTCTATTTTGAGTGAAATTAAACCCATCTACTTGGCATAGCACCTGTAGTCTAAGACACAGCTGCTGCTGCTGCTTCTTCTTCTTTTTTTTTTTTGGGTTTTTTGAGACAGGGCTTCTCTGTGTAGCCCTGGCTGTCCTGGAACTCACTCTGTAGACCAGGCTGGCCTCGAACTCGGAAATCCGCCTGCCTCTGCCTCCCAAGTGCTGGGATTAAAGGTGTGTGCCACCACTGCCCGGTGACACGGCTTCTTAAGCTATTTCTACTTGTGACTCGTTTTGGCTTGAGAAATTTTTACTCAACCTTAGTTATATAGATACATAAAATAGGCATATAGAACAGTTATCAATAAATTATAAGTTTATTTTAAAACATTTCTTTGATATAGTTAGAATTTTACCATTAATAAAAGATGCAAGTAAATTTGCCTAGTATAATGAGGTAGATGTGCTAGTTTACTTGTGTGTCAAGAATTAACTCTTGGCTGAATATTTGGTACTTCAATGATACAGAGCATCTTTAGTGTTTTTCAGAGTTGATGTGTATTTTGATTTTATAATCTGAAATTCTGAGAACTTAGCTTCACATAAATATGTAGCACAAAGTGGCAGAACTGTGTATAAGGGCCATTTCAGAAATTGTTGGAAATCCTGTCCTTCTCCCAAACCAAAATTCCATATGATTTTCTTTTTTTTATGCAACTTGTCAGCAACTTAGCATCTTAAAAAAAAAAATCAGTCATCTGAATATAATACAATCTAAGGACGTTCTAACTTGATACTTACATGCTTGGGAATGATGGTAAGAAAATATTAGACGCCTTTACTTTTCTGTAATTAAACATTTATACTTCTAGAAGTGTAAAAAACTTTGTGTGCACAGCAAAAACACTGCAGTTTATCACTGATGATAGTTCTGACTCTGAGTGGAGGTGTTTCAGGTATGGCCATGCACAGTGCAAATGCATGTCATGTATTCGGATCCAAGGCTATAATGAAGTTGCTCCATGCAGCATGGTGAAGATGGCCAGAAACAATTTCGATTTGTGACCATGGTTCAGGAGCCTTTTACTGGTGCCACATTATTTATCCTTCCCACGTTCCAGATAGTGACCCTATGAGATCATGACCCACCATTTAAGAAGCTGGTGTTTAAATGACATCTGGATAGTTCTAAAGTTAAATTTATTATAGGAAGATGAAACTTCCACTTGTTGAACACAGTCATTCATTTATAAAACAGGGATTTATTGAAATCTTCCTTGAGTGTTCAGGCAGTAAGAATGATGCTGAACAGAGTAATTGTTTGATTAGATTGAAAGTGAGAGGTGGCATTTGGGAAGCAAAACATTGCAAGTTCAGAGGAAGGAGAGATGGCTTGATGAGAGAATTGGAGGTTTCATGGAAGATATAGCATGTGAGCTGATCAATTAAGACAGAGGATAGGAACATCTAAAGTTGGGAGAATAAATGCCTTACAAATGGAAGGAACTACTCAGGCAAAGGTGCAGAATTTTTAAGCATCCAAAAAACAAGTTCCACTTTGAACTGCTTTTTGGGGAGCAGGACTCATTTGTATTTGGAGTTCCTGTATCTTTTTTTGGCAAGGTCTTTTTTTTTTTTTTTTTTTTTTGGTTTTTCAAGACAGAGTTTCTCTGGATAGCCCTGGCTGTCCTGGAACTCACTCTGTAGACCAGGCTGGCCTCGAACTCAGAAATCCACCTGCCTCTGCCTCCCAAATGCTGGGATTAAAAGCGTGCGCCACCACCGCCTGGCAGGCAAAGTCTTACTGTGTAGATCTACCTGGACTGGAACTCACAGAGCTCTTCCTACATCTCTCACCTCAATGCAAGCTGGAATTAAAGGTGTGTGTCATTATGTCCAGCTGTAGTAATCTGAAACAGTAGTTTGGTCACTGTATCTAGCAGCTGGTTTTTGTTTTTTGAGACAGGGTTTGTCTCACCATGTAGCTCTGGCTTTTTCTGGAACTTACTCTGTAGACCAGACTGGGTTCAAACTCAAAAGATCCACTTGCTTCTGCCTCCTGTGTTCTGGGATTAAAGGTGTGTGCCACCACCACCTGGCTAAAGTGTAGCTTTACTACCTGTTCCCAGGTCTGTTTCCCTCTCTCTCTCTCTCTCTCTTTCTCTCTCTCTCTCCCCCCTTCCTCCCCCTTTCAACGATTTATTTATTTTTATTTTGTGTTCATTGGTGTTTTGCTTGTATGTATGTGTGAGGGTGTCAGATCTTCTGGCATCAGAATTACAGTTTTGACCTGTGGTATGGGTGCTGGGATTTGAACCTGGATCCTCTCTAGGAAAGCAGCCAGTGAGTGCTCTTGACTGCTGAGCCATCTCTTCAGCGCCTGAATTGTCATTTTCGTTTCACACGTGAGGAGGTCAGCTGGAAAATTTAAAAAGATGTTTTTTTCTTTCCCTACTTCGTGTGTGTGTGTGTGTGTGTGTGTGTGTGTGTGTGTGTGTGTGTGTG
>JADRCD010236892.1:37031-79501 GCA_019843815.1 Montemys delectorum
GTGTGTGTGTGTGTGTGTGTGTGTGTGTGTGTGTGTGTGTGTGTGTGTTTGGTCATCATACTGTGTTGGGTGTATATGGCTTTGTATGCGGTAGTCCAAGATTGACATTGGGAATCATCCTCAGTTGTCCTTCCACCTTGTTCATTGAGTCAAGGTCTCTCAATCAAACCTAGAGCTCTATGATATGACTAGTCTCTAGCCAGCTTGCTTCTTGGAGGAACCCCTGTTTCCTGCTTTCCAACGCTGGAATTACAGGCTGGCTGTCTCACCCATCTAGCATTTATATGGGTTCAGTGGGTCTGAATTACTGAGCCTCTCACTTGTACAGGTTTAACTGTGAAGTTATCTCTCATGGTCCACTTAAAACTTTTTTTTGATTGATATTTTTGAGTCAGAGGTTCACTGTGGAGCTCTAGATGACTTAGAAGTTTCTTTGTATCTCTGGTTAGACTTGAATTTGTGATCTTCCTGCCTTTGCCTTCCAAGTGATTTGATTACTGGTATACACTACTATGCCTGGCTATGTTTTGTTTTTTTGACCTGGATCCTGAATAAGACCATGTTTTATTGAGATGTAATTCCCACATGATACAGTTCATTCATTTAATGTATACAGTTAATTGCTTTTTGTAATATTATTGTTGTACAACTATTACTATAACCTAATTTTAGAACAATTTATTTAAGATTTCTATTAGCATGTATTTTACGTAATAATGGGCTTTACTATACTTTATATGTTTTGACCATATCCACCTCCATTATAATCTTTCTTGTCCCCCACACTCCCATTTATCCCCTCTTAGAACAGTTTTGACTACTCAGAAAGAACTCAGATGCCCATTGACATTCCTCTCGCATTGTTTCCTGTATCCCTTTACCTCCATGACCCCTGTCCTGTCCTGTCCAGGCCCTGTCCCTGTCCCTGTCCTGTCCTGTCCTGTCCTTTCCTTTCCTTTCCCCTGGATTTGCCTCTTCTGGACGTTTCATATAAATGGAATCATACAGTATGTGGCTTCTATGCCTGGCTCTTTTCACTTTGCATATTATTTTTACAGTTCATTCATAGTATAGTATGTCTCAGAACTTTTTTCTTTCTTTTCTTCTTCTTTCATTCTTTCTCTCTCTTTCTCTCCCTCCCTCTTTCTTTCTTTCTTTTTTTTCTTTCTTATTGTTGCTACTAAATAATAGTTTGTTGAGCTGGTCGTGGTGGCACACGCCTTTAATTCCCAGCACTTGGGAAGCAGAGGCAGGCGGATTTCTGAGTTTGAGGTCAGCCTGGTCTACAGAGTGAGCTGCAGGACAGCCAGGGTTATACAGAGAAACCTTGTCTCGAAAAGCCAAAAAAAAAAAAAAAAAAAAAAAATAGTAGTTCATTGTATGGAAACCATTTCAAAAACAAAAAGCAAATTCAGTGTATCAGTAAAGGAGAGGAGGTAGAAAAGGGATGGGTGGGAAACAGGAATAAAGAGGGGGGACACAAGTTCTCAGAAGGGTGGGATTTAGTAAGCAGTGTGGAAAAGCCAGAGGCCTAGGCTTCCCATCTCATAGCACCGTATGCACATTTTTCTTTTTCTCACTGAAGTGACCTATAGTGAGCTATCAGTCTTTGATGTGACCATTACAGCCATGTCAGTTTTATTGATGGGACTTCAGACACTTCATCTCCCCTTGCATCTGAGGTCATGTGTTGAAATTATTACTTGGACTCATGAATATTTATCTGTTTTTGTGGCCTTGACTTTTATGTGCCTCACTCATATATCATAAGTTCTTGGGACAGTAGCATTGTCTTCTCTTTAGGTGGATAGATGGGAAAGTCTGCTTTACTCTTTAAAAGAGTAATTAGTTTTGTCACTTGTAGTTATCTCTATTAACATCCATCTGAACATAGTTTTGCTGTAGTAGTTTCCTTTGGCTTTTGTTATGTTTATCTCTGATCAGGCAGTAATAACATCTGAGTGACAGGCCTGTGGGTAATTTCTTTTTTAAAATGTTTTTGTATTTCTTAATTTTAAAAACAAAACAGAACCATTAATGAAGTTAATAAGGACATTTGTATAGCTATTCATACCTCATAAAATATTTGGGTTTTATTTTTATATGTGTGTCGTGTATATGTGTGTTTGTGTGCGTGTGTATTTGTATAAGCTTGTGTTTGCACATGTGTGTGTTCTTGGCCTGTGTGTATTTTTTTTGGAGGCCAGAGGTTGAGGCTGGCATGCCCTTCTCAGCTGCTTTTCCACCTTAATTTTTGACACAGAGTTTCTCTTTGACCTGGTGCTAATGGGTTCAGCTAGACTGGCTTGCCAGTGAGCCCTGGAGTTCTGTCTTCATCCTAGGGTTACTGATGGACAGTTCTGAATACAATTGTGTACATGAATAGTGGAGATCTGCGATCACTTCTTCATGCTTGCTCAGAAAACACTATCCACTGGGCCATGTCACTAGTGCCTATGAAATACTTTTATGTTGGTGATCCTGCAACAATTCTGTGGGTAGATGTTGGGAGGTCCTTATCTTATAGATAAGGAAACTATGTTTTAGAGAAATTAAATAGCTTCCCTATAGCTTGTTAGCTTGGACTTAGATTCTTGCTCTCTTACTTCAGATCCTCTGGACTTATAACTCTACTGCTCCTCATCTGCTTAGATCAGGGTTGTTAAGTATCAGTGGAAAGTTCCACCTGGAACTAGAAGCAGCAAGAATGGTGTTAGTCACACATTTCTATTTGTCCTGGCCCTGGTGGCAATGCTTTGACATGGCCATCATGGCAGTTCTGCATGTAGAGCGATGTGATACGGATTGCAGCTTCACCCCCAGTCTAAGCATACTCCCCCTTCCTTCTTCCCTCCTTTTTCTTTCTCAGGAATTAAAGAGTAGGTACAGATCAGCCTCTAAATATCTTATTAAATAAATATATAAAGTATTTATAAAGATACTTTATTAAAGTATTTAAAACATTAAAACTTTAGAAAAGTCACATGTATATGTGTGTGTGTGTGTGTGTGTGTGTGTGTGTGTGATTGCTTAGCTTGAACCCTATTAAAACTAAGTAATAAGTAATATTTGAAATACATTTGTATGTATTCTTTGGGAATTTCCTTTAAAAAACTTTGTCCCAGATCAAAAGGTATTTAATGGGACCAATGTGAACCTTATTCTGATAATATTAGCACTCCTGTATCTGAGAGAACAGGAGGTTTCTGGAAATTGTGTATATTTCTGCAACTATGTTTGTAATTTTAATGGAGCCCAACTTAAATGTTTGTTTATATCTACAAAGTAGGAAGTTAGCTGTTATATAAATAGCATTGAGCTAATTCTAAACAAGCACAGCAAGAGTCAACAGTAGTAGCTTTGGTTCGACTCCTCCCCACTTCCATTATTGTTATGAAGAAAGGTGGCATTAGGGAAAATACCTTTATTGAGCTAGGACTCACTTGGGTATTAATACAATACTCCTGGTCTGTTTGCTTAAAGGTAAAGCAGCCCAGGAGCTGGAGAGATGGCTCAGTGGCGCTTGTTGCATTCATAAAGGACTTGGGTTTGGTTTCCAGGACCTATATGGTGGTCCTTTATAACTACAGTTCCTGGGATCTGACACCTTCTTCTGACCTCCATACATACATGTAGTCAAAACATTCATATAATATAAATAAAAATAGAGCAGCCTGTTTATTTTATGTATTTTTTAACCACTGCTCATTTATCCATGTATAAGGTGTGTATGTGTGTGTGTGTGTGTGTGTGTGTATGTATGTATGTGTGTGTACACTGTACACTGTACCTGTATACTGAGAAGGCAATCACTTAAAAGCCAAGGGTAGCAAGATGGCTTAGCAAGTAAACATACATATGGTCCCTGGAACATAAATTGTGGAAGGAGAGAACTGACTCCTACAAGCTGTTTTCTGACTGCCACATGCACTACCCCCCTCAACTGTATGAAAAATAAAAAAGGAAAGTACATATGTTAAACAAAATGAAAGCCTTCTGACAGGTTCTTAGTAATTCACACCTTTTGGGAAGGGTAGATGGGCATACCCACATTATCTCTGTACTGCAGTCTAGCGGATCATGGGTGTGCTCTGGTGAAATGCTCATCTTCGTTAAGGTGCTTTTCTTCTCTGGTAACTTTAGGGCTATGTCTGTTCTGGTCATAGACTTACAGTATACATTTTTAAATTTAAATGAATCTGCATAGCATTCACTTTAATGTATACGACATTAGGAATCAATGTACCATTGGTACTTGTAGTCTCTAGCTTTCAAACATCCTGTATAGACAAGTTTAAAGCCTCACCAAATTTATAATGCTCTTTGGCTAATACAGGTCAAATATGCACTAAGGGAGGAGTGGATGGCTAATTGCCCTTTGTTGGAGATAACAAAAGTGTTCAGGCTATTTTGAGTTGTGGTTTCTCTGTTTAGGAGTCATTTCAGCTATGCAGGCCACTTACTAAATTCATAACTCAAGACTCTGCCTCCTATCTAGAAGAGGCATGGGATTTTGCATTCTCCTTTTGGGAGTGCCTTTAAAAAATTTAACGATTTAGACCAGGTGTTCCTCTATTATTTGGAGCTCTGCTGGTTACAGTGTAGCCTCATACTATGAGTCATGAATTCCACATTAAAGAGCTGTATTTCTTTGAACCATATGGCAGGAGACAAAGATTTCAAGTTGATCTGTTTTGCTTTCTGGCTGATTCAAATCCAACCTCTTTTATTAAGGTGGCCATGAGAGTGGATCTCTCTCATCTCTCTCTCACTCTCTCTCTCTCTCATCTCTCTCTTTTTCTCTTTTTCTTTCTCTCTCTCTCTACACACACACACACACACACTTTATCTCAACTTATACAGCTTCGTATTTTATACTTCAAGATTTCAACAAGCCTGCCAGACAGGAAGTAGAAAGACAAATGAAAGCCTTTAAAGAGAAGTCCTTCCTCTAATACACCAATTTCTCTTGTGTTTCAGGAACTAGAACCAGCACTTGGTGCTACCAAAAGAAGTAGCAGTCTTTAAGTAGGAAGTATCAGAGAGAAGCTGATCTTATAGGTGTCTTTGGACTAAAGCTCTGTGTTGAGGACTCCTGATGAGAGGAGTATTCTGTCAGATAATTTTTCCTTTCAGATAACTCTAACCTTTTTCTAACTTTAAGTATTCTTTTTTTTTTTTTTTTGTTAATTTTAAATATTTTTAATATTATGCTGTAACTTATTTCATAAGTGTAGTTATTCTTTTAGTAAATTATAACAATGATAAATATAGTAAGATTGACTAAAAGGTATTCAATATATACTTAGTAACATTTACTTTCAAGCAAATATGGACTTTTAAATCATGGACTGCTTCAAATTATGAGTAGTTTTATGTCTTGAACTAGCTGCATCTCAGGATATCAAAAGTAGTCAGATATGTGAGTTACAATCTGCATACTTTAACATGATACAGTTATCTTTTTTTTTTTTTTCAAGTTTAGTTCATTTTAATTAATTTGATTTTAACTTTTTTTTTTTTTTTAGATAATTTCTTTATTTACATGTAAATTTTCCCTTTCCCAGGTTCCCCTCCAAAAAACAAACAAACAAACAAACAAAAACAACAAGAACAAACTTCTTTTGCTTCCCCCCTCCCCATGCCTGCCACCCCACCCTCTCCCACTTATTGGCCCTGGCATTCCCCTACACTGGGGCACAGAACCTTCACAGGGCCTAGGTCCTTTCCTCCTACTGATGATCAAATTTGCAGTCCTCTACTATACACATGGTGCCAGAACATTCAGTCCCACCCTGTATAGTCCTTGATTGGTGGTTGGGTCCCTGGGAGCTCTGAGGGTACTAGTTAGTAATTGTTGTTTGTCCTAAGGGGCTGCAAACCCTTCAGCTCCATAGAACCTTTCTCTAACTCCTTCATTGGGGACAGTGTACTCAGTTCAATGAATGGCTGTGAGCCTCTACCTCTGTATTAGTCAGGTATTGTAAGAACCTCTCAGGAGATAGCTATATGCTTGTCCATCCTTCAGTCTCTGCTCCATAGTTAATCTCTGCCACTCTTTCTGTGTGTGTTTGGTTCCCCTTTTTAAGAAGGAATGAAATGTCCACATTTTGGTCTTCCTTCTTCTTAAGTTTCTTGTGGTTTGTGGGTCATTCTTCCTATATTCCAGACTTCTGGGCTAATAACCACTTATCAGAGAATACATACCATGTGTGATCTTTTGTGATTGGGTTACCTCACTCAGGATGATACTCTCCAGATCCATCCATTTCCCTAAGAATTTCATAAATTCATTGTTTTTAATAGCTGAGTAGTACTCCATTGTGTAGATGTACCACACTTTCTGTATCCATTCCTCTGTTGAGGGACATCTGGGTTGTTTCCAGTTTCTGGCTATTATAAATAAGGCTGCTATGAACATGGTGGAGCATGTGTCCTTATTACATGATGGATGGATAATTTTTCCTTTCAGATAACTCTAACCTTTTTCTAACTTTAAGTATTCTTATAGGTGCTATACATAGGGCTAGAAGAAGAAAACAAATTTCTCCTTGACCTCTATCCTCCTCAACACTGTTCTTTTAAACACTGTTTTGCTTAGTGACTTAGGCTTATCTGAACTGGCTATGTAGCCCAGGCTGGCCTTGAACTCAAGATTTTCCCTCCTGGCTCAGTCTCATATAGTTTGGGCTATTCTCAAACTTAATTACCTTGAACTGAGTCCCCCTGTTACCACCTCCTAAGTTTTGGGAGTATATTTGTATTCTAGGACACTTAGCTAAAGCTTCTCTTGTTACAAATTATATATATGTATATATGTATATATATTTGGAGACAGGTTTTAGTATGTAGCCCAGGTTGTCCTGGGCTCAAAATCCTCTTGACTCTGCCCCCTTAAATGCTGGAAGTACAGGAATGCACCACCATGCCTGGTATAAATTGTATTTTCAGTATTGAAAATTAGCAGATTTTGTATTTCTCATATATATATTTATCATTTTTTTCTTACCATTAGTGGAAAGTGCATACAAAACCAAGAACCACTCCTAATGCACTATCCTGTTTATAAATTTGCAATGAAAACCAGCTGTATGATATAGACCTTTAATTCTAGCATATGGGAGGCAAAGGCAGGCCTGATTGACACAGAAGGTTTCAAGTCAGCCAGAGCTATGTAATGAGAGTATGTGTTTAAAATAAAAATTACAAAGAGAAGGGAGGAGACCCAATCACTTCATACCCCTTAGGAAGCTAGGCTGTAGTTTCTTGGCTGCACTTCCAGCAAGTGCAGGAAGAAAAAAACGTCAGAGTTAGTAGCTAGACCCTCCGAGACCTTGTATACTGACATGTTTTTCAAGACATGCTGTCAAAGATTCATTGGTTAAATTTGTTTAAATGTGTGCATTACATGCAGAGAGGCTATGTTGATGATAGGGTACCAAGTGAAAGGGGACTTTCACAATTAGACATGGGCAATGGAGGGTGCATTGGCTTCTTTCCCTTGGTAAGACTTGTATTTCTTAATGCTGGGCCATCAGTCCTGGATGATTTGACTGAAGTTCTTCTGCTTTCCCACCTCTGGGTGTGTCCCCCTTTAGATTGTTGGTTTCTTGAGAAGGACTCTGTAGTCCCTCCTTAAGTATGTTGTTCTCTGATACTTGGTGTTTCTGGTGTCATGTTAGGCTATTTCCTGATGAGGAGGATAGCTTTCTATTGGAAGGCTTGGTGATTCTCTTGTCCTGTCCCCAAATGTCACTCTGTTTCAGATGCCTAACACGAAGAGAGAAGATTTAGTAAAGGACAGTATATTATACTGGATACAGATTTTGGACTTTTGATTCCAAAAAATTTGTTCTTTCTTCCATGAGAAGCCAGACTTTCCTTGGGTTGGTGTGAGCGTGGGCTGTGTATGTATGTGCATAGTGGGGGAGAGCTGAAAATTAGAATTAACAGTATTTCGAGACTCACTGGGGTGCAGATAATAGAGTCATTGGCCCCTAGAGAACTTCCCACTGATAAAATTCCCAGTTGAGTGACTTTTAAGAGGAAAGTAGCTATATTTGCTGCAGTTCTTAGCACAGCTGGCCACCATCCAGGTTCAAGTCATTCCTTCTTTTGAATGTAGCTTAAATTATTCCCACAAATAAGCTTTCTTTAAAGAAAGAAAAATAGCATGCCTGTTCTTAGAGTTGAAAGTTGGTGGTCCTCTGTTATCTACCTTCCTAACATTTTTAGCCTTCTTTGACTTCCTACCCTAGAATACTCACTGTTTACTAGGTGGAAAGTACATTTTTATTCATATAGTTAAGATAAGGGGTTGGGAGAAGTTGGGCATAGTGGTGCACATCTTTCATCCCAGTTCTCTGGAGGCAGAGACAGAATTATCTCTAAGGTTGAAGATAGCCTAGTCAATGTAGGGAGTTCCAGGCCAGCCAGTGCTATGTATTAAGACCCTGTCTCAATAAAATGAATAAAATAAGTTGGATAAGTGGGCAAATGGATTGTATACCCATTCTATAATGCTTTCCAAATATTAACATTATGTACTAATGGTAATTGTGTGCATTATTGGGTATTGTGATCAATGCTTGGATTTTTAAGATATAGAAACCATGGCATGCAATACAACCATCCAGTTCATGTTGAATAAATTCCAGGCACAATCCCTATGTGCATATGGAGACAATGCTGTCACTGTCTTCTGGACTCTGTAGGCACCTGCACTGTTGTGCATCTCCCCCTCCCCCATAATGAAAAGTAAAATAAGCCTTTTTTTTTTTTTTTTTTTTTTTGGTTTTTCAAGACAGGGTTTCTCTGTATAGCCCTGGCTGTCCTGGAACTCACTCTGTAGACCAGGCTGGCCTCGAACTCAGAAATCTGCCTGTCTCTGCCTCCCAAGCGCTGGGATTAAAGGCGTGCACCACCACACCCGGCTAAAATAAGCCTTAATCCTCTCTACCATTGGCTATTTGGTGATAGGTACCATTGGAAAAATTATTCAGTTCCTAATTCCTCTTCTGTAAAACAGAGGTAAAAATAAGGTGTACCTCTCAGTGTTGTTTGTATTAAATGAGTTCACAAAAATATTTAGAACTGTTACTGACATATAGTTAAGAGCTCAGTATGTATTAGATTTTATCACTAATAATCTTTCCCGTGATTTTAAGTCACATTTTAAATGTTAATCTAGAGAAAAGACTGTTGACTTTTAAAAAAATGCCTAAGCATAGCTCTTAACTTTTATTCAACAAGGCAAAATGCCAATGAAAGCTTTCAGTAGAATTCCATATGTTGTGGAATATACAGTTTTACCAACTGTGGGAAAAATATCACAGCTTTAGGTAGTTGAACCTTTGATTTCCAGATTCCCATGATTAAAGACAATCTCTAATTTTTCCCTCTTTTGGGCGGTGGAGGTTGGGGTGGGAGTATTAAATTGATTAAACCCAGGGTTTTATACTCGTTTATACTAACCATTTATTTTCCCCTCCCTTCCTTCTTCTTTCCTTCTATTTTTGAGTTAGGGTTTTGCTATGTTACCCAAGCTGGCCTGAAATTCCTAAATTCAAATAATCCTTTTAGCTTCCCAAGTAGCAAGATTTCAAGAATGGACATGGCTTAATTTTTTAGGCAGTGGGGTGGTGGTGGGAGGTGGTGGTTCAAGACAGAATTTCTCTGTGTAGCCTTGGCTGTCCTGGACTCTGTAGAGCAGGCTGGCTTCAAGCTCAGAGATCTGCCTGTTTTTGCTTCCCAAGTGTTGGGATTAAAGTCGTATGCCGCCACTACCACCCAGCTCCTGGTTTAAATATTTGTTTGTTTGTTTATATATTTTGGGTTTTTGAGACAGGGTTTCTCAGTGTAACAGAGCACTAGATGTCCTAGACTTGCTTTTGTAGACCAGGCTGGTCTCAAACTCACCTGCTTCTGCCTCCTGAATTGCTGGGTCAAAGGTTGCCTGTCTCTGGTTTGAATTTTTAATTGCTGTCTTCTGATTGGAATAACAACAAGGAAAAAGTGTTCCATTCTACTCCTGATTTAAAGCAAGAGTTGAGGTTTAGGATTTGAGCGGTTAGCTAAAGTATTCTTGTCTTACTTTTCTGCCTTTCCCTCAGTTATGTTCCCCCCCTCTCCCGTGTGAGTGTGTGTGTGTGTGTGTGTGTGTGTGTGTGAGAGAGAGAGAGAGAGAGAGAGAGAGAGAGAGAGAGAGAGAGAGAGAGAGAGAGAGGTGCACTTGAGTGCTGGTGTCCTGGAGCTGGTTCTGTGCTACTAGATATGAGGGCTAGGAATCAAACTTGGGTCCTCTGCCAGAATAATAAATGCTTTGAACCTCTAAGCCATCTGCCGAGTCCCTTTCTTATTCATTTATTTGAGGCAAGGTCTCTTGTGGTTCAAGCTGATTTTGAACTTAGGTAGCCTAGGGTGGCTTTGTACACCTGATCCTCTTGCCACTGTGTCTCAAGTACTAGGATTACAGGTGGGTGCCACCATATTCTGGGTTATTGTCTTATTTTATTAACAAAGAAGCAAACAAACTGTCTGGAGAAGTAGTTTAGCATTTAAGAGCACTTCTTGCTTTTCCAGAGGACCCAAGTTCAGTCCCTAGCACCTTCTTCAGGTGGCTTACAATGAACTAACTTTGACTCCAGCTCCATGGAACCTACTGCTCCTTCATGCCTCAGGGGGTACCTGCACACAATGCATACATTTACACAGACACATACATAAGTAAGAATAAAAAAATAAAATCTGATTAACAAACAACTGAAGCCAGGCCACCCAGTGAAATAATGTGAGTCAGCCCTCTGGGTCGAGCTAAATGTGTTGCATTTATGAAAAGTAGAACTCATCAGCTTAGTATTGTAGATGCTGTGATTACTTACTGTGCTGCATACTGAAGTAGCTTCATAGTTCTTATTTAAAAAAGGACAATCCTCTTCAAAGGCCCTATCAATTGTTAAGAGTAACAGACTTCAAATGTGATTCAGAAGACAACAACTACCTGCTTGGAAGTTATATACATTATTTCTAGTCTCTTTTGGTTTTTTAGACTTTTAAAAGTCATAGCAGTAACTTCAAAGTCTCTTAAAAATGATTATTTATATTATTTTATATATGAGTGTTTTGCCATATGTTTATATACCACGTGTGTGTCTGGTGCCTGTGAAGGCCAGAAGATGGTGTGGGATCCCCATGGCGAGCTGCCAAGTGAGTTCTAGGAACCAAACCTAGGAACTTTGTGAGAGTAATTAAGTGCTTCAGTTTTGACCCTTGTTCCTTAATCATACTTTAAATACTAATACTGATAATATTGTTTTAATCAGAAGCATTTAGCAGTACAGAAACCTCTAGGGCTTACTACTGTGTGTCTAAAATCTGCAATGTCAGAATCTGTAATATTTTGTCTTGAGATTATAGAAATCTTTGGTTCTCTCCGTGGCCTGCCCCCCCCCTCTCGTGTGTGTGTGTGTGTGTGTGTGTGTGTGTGTGTGTGTGTGTGGTAGGCAATGGTTGATATTAGGTGATCTCTTCAACCATCCTCCACTTTATTTTTGGAGTCATGATCTTTCCATGGACATGGATCTTTTGGATTCAGTTAAAATGGCTGGCCAGCAACTTCTAGGGATCCTCTGGTATGCACTTCCCCAACTTTGGGGTTACAGGTGTGGTCTTGGGATCCAAACTCAGGTTTTCATGCTTCTGTGGCAACTGCTTTACTGAGCAAGCTTTCTGAGCTATCTCCTCAGCCCCATCTTTAGTTCTTAAAATTTTTATTCAGTTGTGGTAAGGTATGCTTAATATTTTACCATTTTTATATATATAGTTTTGTGGTATTCACATTGTTGTACATCCATGACCATAGCATGCCTCTCCCAACTGAAACCACATATTTCTTTCATGCCATTATTTTTCATCTTAGTGAATTTAAGTATTTTTGGTACCTTTGGAATTATGCAATATTGTCTTTTTACTTTTTGCAGTGCTGTGGATTGAATCCAGGGCTTTATACGCATCCTAGGCAAGCATTCTACCTATAGAACTACACCTGAGCCCCACGATATTTACGCTTTAGTGATTGGTGTCTTCAGGGCTCTTTTTGGCAAGTGTTAGAATTTTGCTCATTTTTGAAGACTGAATTATATTTTATTGTGAATATATAATACTTACATTTAAATAATTTAAACTACATTGTGTGAGTGTGTGCATACCAGCTTGTATGCCTTTATGCATGTGGAGAACAGAGGACAGCTTTGTAGTGTCAAATCTCTCTCTACCATGTGATTCTCAGGTCATCAGGCTTGGTGGCAAGCACCTTTACCCCACTGAACCATCTGTTGGGGCTTTTGTTTAATATGTTCTACCACATTTAGCTTCTTTGCTCATCTCTTGATGGATTTTGGGTTGCATGTGTCTATGGATATTAAAAAGTAATGCTGCTATTTCATCATAGTTTTAATACCTTAAGAAACTTGGGCTCTGTTCCCGATGGGTATAAAGTTCTGGTGAACTCGGGCTGGGGCTGTGAACCGGCCTCAGAGGCTGGCGAGTACACAGGCAATCAGAAGTGGGCCAAAGGCTGTTTTTGGGAATGCGGTGGGAAGACAAGAAGGGAAGTTTGTTTTACTTTACGGAGGCTATTCTTGAAATGTGAGGAAATTAGCCTGAGAAAATGGGAAAATCTATTACAAGTGAACATAGAGAAGCGTGTAAATGTGTAGTTAAGAGTAGGGAAGGGTTAACAATGAGACTACTAAGGCAGATCAGGCCTTCTAGGGAAAGAACTTTTTGCCATATACACTAGCCACAAAGAAAGAAAAGCAAAGCTGATTTATGGATATGTAAAGCAGCCATCTAATTTAAAACGGAAAAGGTAAAAGGATTAGGATTGAAAGGATCTTCTTGCCCTGCGTTCCTCCTGTCCTCTTAGGACAGCAAGGCCATAGGAAACAGTGTCTTAGGAGTGCTTGGAGAGAGTTTAGGTACATGTCAGGTATGTAGTCCCCTTGTCATACTGTCTTAGTCCAATTTTTCCATCATATATTTTGTAGAATACTTAGTAGTACTTAGAACTCTGAGTTTGAGGCCAGCCTGGTCTAGGTTGAGTTCTAGGACAAGGAGGGCCGTATAAAAAAATACTTGTCTTGAAAAAGAAAAGATAGTCCAGTATTTTCCCCACCTTTTAGTACTCCACTGCCTGGATTACTCTTCCTGTCTTGTTAGGATGAGCACAGCACACATACTGCTTGCTCTGTGAAGTTCTTCAACTGCTCTGTTAAAGTCAGTCTCTCTTGGTGTTTCCGTAAGACTTGGCTCGGGTTCTTATCAAATCATCTTACAAGTTAGAATTCCCCGTGTTCATGTGTTTCTGTCTTTCCTTCTGACGTCTGGTGTCCGGCTTTGAGTTCTAGAACTCCTCATTGAGTGAGTGGGATATTAATACTTTAATTCAGCTGGTTGTATTTGCAGCACTATTGAATTAGTTTGTTCTCTCTCTGTCCTTCCTTCCTTTCTTTCTTCCTTCTTTCCCCCTGCTCATTGTCAGAGCAAGAAGATATATATATATACACACACACACATATATACATATATATATATGTATATATATATTCTTATATATTGTGTGTGTACATATATATACACACACAACATATACATATACATATACAGACACAGACACAGTCACAGACACAGACACAGACACCTACACATGTACACCAACAAAAATAAATTCTGAGCCATACTAACAGAGTGATTTAATACTTACGAGGGGAATGATGTATTGTTGTGTATGTGCTAAATGTTATTTCCTAATTTGAGATGTCTCCTGAATGAAGAAGCTATAGGTCAGTGAACATCATCTCTGTTGCATTTCCAAAACCAACATTTTAATGTTACATTTTACTTGATGCATACAGAAGACTGAATGGAAGCTCCAGCCTGGGCTAGTCTACAGCTTCTGTCAAAAGGCAGATTCTTTCGTGTCCTGAGTCATGCTACTCCAGGAAGGAAAAAGAGAAAAGCTCTTTTCTCACACTTCTTGCCTGGAAATGGACCCTTTAAACTTATGCTTAGCAATGAAATAGTTTTCATTATTTTTCAATCACATTTGGCCAATCTTTCTTTCTGATTTTTCTTTTCTATCTTCAAAGCTCTTAGTCCATATTAGGCCAGTTGGCTCTTTATCTCTCCCTCAAGTAAATCTTTTTAAGTGTAATCCTGATCTCAGCATCTTCCTGCTGAGAAATCTGCTAAACTTCCTCCACAGTGTCTTCTAGTTTAATATAAATAATTTTTTTTAGTTTCTTAAACTTTATGTTTATGAGTATTTTATGTGATGAATGTACACCATATGCGTGTCTGGTACCCAGACAAGTCAGAAGATGGTGTCCCATCCTCTAGAACTGGAGTTATAGACTGAGCCACTGTGTTGGTACTAGGAATTGAACCCCAGAGCACGTGGGCTGTTAACCACTGAACCATCTCTCAGGCCCTCTTCCAGCCGTTGAGGAGGATGGCTGCAGTCCCTCTCTGCTCTTATTTCTTATTGAGAACAAGGTTCAGCAAACTTAAAATATAAAACAAAAATATAAACTCTGACAAGTTTTTATTGTCCAGGGGCTAACAATAATATTACATTTTTGGCTAACCTTGAACTCTTGGCTGTCCACCTGCCTCAGCTTCTTGGGTGCTTATTATATGCATCCTGAGTTGCATAGTACAAATGTGCAAGTCCAGCTCAGTATTTACAGTTTGGATCTTTTGGAAAAAAATAAAAAGAATATTTTATGACATGTGAAATGATACAAAATTTAAATTTTAGTGTCCATAAGGAAAAGACATAATTGGAATATGGCTGTGCCTGTTAATTTACTGATTTTGTACAGCTGCTTTCACACTTAAAAGTGGCAGTTGAAAAATTTTGACAGATCATATGGCTCACAAAGTCTAAAATATTTACTGTCTGTCCTCTTTAAAACAAACAAACAAACACAAAGTAGATTTAGAGACTTGTAAATAGACTCAGAGAGGTTCTAATGCAATGGCCTTGTTTTAAGAACAAGAAAATGTATTCTCAGACATTATGAACTGTGTGTATAAAGCACATTGCTCAGGCAGAGGAGAAACCAACATCAGACTCTTGTGCTGCTCCACCCTGTGCCTCCTCCATGAAGTCTAGACTGCAAGGAGACTGTGCATGTACATCTGTGAACTAGATGCATACATTGTGCCTGAGGAGGCCAGAGGAGGTGTCGCATCCCCTGCAACTGCATGGAGTTATAGATGGTTGTGAGTCTCCCTGTGGTTGCTGAGTATTTGAACCTGAGTCCTCTGAAAGAGCAGCCAGAGGTCTTAATGGCTGAGTCATCTCTCCAGCTCTGTGATAACTTTTTTTTTTTTTTTTTTTTAAAACAACAAAGTAATGGACTGTTTATTCTCTCAATTTTTCCTAATTCAGTCTTCACTTTGCCCTCAGGGGACAGTCATTTGAGATTGTAGGGTTGGAGCATCCTAATGGTTCAGTTATCTCTGACAAATGTTCAATATCTAGATTTCAGTATTGATATTTTGTACTGTAAGCAAAGAAAACGAGCTTAATATTCCTACAAGTCTTTCTCTTGGCTAGCCCAGTGCTATGTTAATGTTGCATGAGGAGCAAGGATGAGATGTTCATCTGCAGAAGGCACAAACTCAAGCAGCATAGCTGGGGATGGCTGTGGCTTTCTTCTGTCAGTACATCTTGATTAGTTTGGTCCTGAGGTACAGCGCTGTTCTCCTGTTTCACTTTTCAGCATGTTTACAACTGAGTCTGTGCTCAGCCTATATGGATTCACACTGGATTGTGTTTGCATTTGTTGAAAAAATAAAAATATCTAGAAGAGGGTGGGCGAGAGAGCCCAGTGGGTAAAAGTACTTGTTGAACAAGTCTGAGTTCAACCCCCAGAACCAACATTAAGGTGGAACGAGAGAAGCAAGTCTGTCCTGTAAGTTGTCTTCTGACCCCCTTCCCTTGGTTAAACAAAGCAACACAGAAGACGAAAAGCTTTTAAAGGTACAACTTTGGGCATTTATTTAGTGTAGATATCCTGAGAGTCTCTTTTTTTGGGGGGGGTGCATTTTTTATTGGCAGCCTTGTCATTTGATTCTTGTATTTTACAGACAAGAATTTTGAACTCTGGTTGCTTATGAGAAATTGAGGCTTGAGTACTGCTTGTCCACTAACAAAGAAATAGCGAAATGTTGCTTTTGGCCCCGATTTAATGGGTCAGAGTGTTTATTATGGCCTGGAGCCAAATTCAATTATTGTATTGTAAAAGGACTCTGAATAATCTCCAATTAGCAAGCGGAATGGCTCTTAGCATTAATAAAAACATTTAAAGACTTTTGCCACTGGGTTACTATTTCAGATTTTGGCACAAGTAATTAATTAAAAGGAAAAAAAGCCTACATTGTAGGTTAGTCTTGGTTCAACTTTAAAAACTAGTTGAAGCCAGGGTATCTGTGTTTGTCCGCACATTTGCGTGCATACACACACACACACACACACACACACACTTACACACACACACACACGTATTCCTGTGTTGTACACTTGAGCTGCAGGTGGAAGCCAGAGGCTGATGTTAGATATTTTCTTTAGTAGTTGATACCTTAATTTTTGTGCAGTACCTTTTTGTTAAACTTGGAGTTCACTGACTGGCTAGATGGTTGGCCAAGGTACCCCTGGGATACCTTCTTTCTCTGTAAGATATATGCTGCTGCTTCCAGTTTTTATGTGGATTCCAGGGACCCTTAGCCTCTACTCAGTTGATATTTCCTAAGTGAATAACAGTTAAGGACACCAAGACCAAATGAACCTGATTGACCTTGCCTATGGATAGAAACCAAGACAGTTAGTTGCTTATCAATTAGATTGCATCCTGATCCTACATCCTATTGACTCATTGTCAACCTCAAATTTTCCTGTTCTTGTCATTGCCATAGACTTTTTAGGATTATAGGATCATGAAAGATAACTTCAGGAAGCATCACACATCATTGAAACCCACTTTATCATATAAAGAGGCAATAATACAGAGAATAGCTTTTATTCTGCCAGGATTCTTCCAGTTAGGATTAGAGCATGGATCTGTGTAGATGAACGCCACAATCTGAGGGACTTTTTAGGCAAATCAATTAACCCCTTGAAAAATGAGAAAACATGTTGTACCCACCTTCTATAGCTGTTATAAAGATTTAAAGTAATAAGAAGTCCTGACATGAAGGATGTGCTATATTAAATTTTTATTTATTCATTCACTCATTTGTTCATTCATTCATTTTCAAAATTTTCAAGACAGAGTTTCTCTGTGTAGTCCTGGCTGTTCTTGAACTCAATCTGTAGCCCATGTTGGCCTTGAACTCAGGGATCTACCTGCCTCTGCCTCCCAAGTGCTGGGATTAAAGGAATGTACCACCACTGCCTAGCAAAATTTATTTATATTTTTGTGTGGCCTGTAATCCTAGGAGTAAAGAAGTTGAGGCAGAAAAATACCCACAAATGTGATAGCCAACATAGTCAGTTCTAGGTGAGCTAGGGCTACATTTCAAGTCCCTGTCTCAAAATAAACAAACCAAAAAAAAAAAATAAAATAAAAATAAAAAGGGCAAGCAAATAAAAATAAAGGCAAATACACACACACACACACACACACACACACACACACGTTTTAAAGGAAAAAGCCCTGAAATCATCAATGAGTACTGCAAGAGTAAAAATTTAAGAAAAAAACCCCAAAAACCAGAGTCTAAATAGTGGTGTCTGTACCCATCAGACCTAGTCAGCCTCTTGCTGCTTGGTTACTATTTCTGATTTTGGCACCAGTAATTATTAAAAGGAAAAAAGCCTACATTGTAGGTTAGTCCTGGTTCGACTTTAAAAGTTAGTGTGTGTGTGTGTGTGTGTGTGTACACACATTCTCACATGCACATATACATGTGTATTCCTGTGTTGTCCACCTAGGCAAAGAGAGAGCTTACTTTTTCCATTTATAGATAACGGAGACTGAGACTTAAAGACAAGCCTAGGACACAGACTTAGAAAACACAGTGAAGTGAGATTTGACTCCCTCACTCCAAGGCTAGAGTCTTCTACTCCACAGGATGGGCATAGAATGAAGCTTTTCTAACATGGCAATAGATTGTTTCAAAATTCACTTACAAATGGCTGTTTGGAATTACCTCCCCTCCCCCCACCCCTCCTCCCTTCCCCCACAGAAAAAATGTTTTGGTGGTAGTTACAAGTCTAGGCTCATTTACAAAAACTGCAATGTTATTTAAATTCTGCATATTTGTAAAGTTAAAACTGTTAAGAAAAAAATGTGTTTGTAATTCTAGCTAATAAAGCAGAAAAAAACTCATGTTTAAGTTTTTGTGGAAGACTTTAGAAAAAAGTAGATTTGATTAGAGGGCAGCAGTGAGGAAGGCGGAGATTGGATTTTGGTGGGGTTTCTGGGCTGTATTAGGCATTAGGCATGAATGGTACACTCATTCAAGTGACACAGGTCACTTCCCTTTCTTTGATCATGCTTACAACATGACAGGTGGTAATGTCAACTTAACTTCTTCCAGTAGTATTTAGCTTTTCTACTTTCATATTCTTATTATTTTTTAGTGGGGTATGGGACCCTAGCTGGTCATCTTAATACAGTTACAGAGTGTTAGAGTTTCTAGGTCTATTGAAGAAGAAATGAAAATAAAAGAAAGGTTTTCTTAGTTGTACAGAAATTAGGAGTGGAGGAATTAGAGAGTAAGTGTGGGCAGATAAGATGTTAGTAGAATTAAATACCAACAGGCCCGGCTTCTTGCTTTAATCCTTTTCCTGTTTCAGTGAGCAGTTCTTTTCTGAGCTCTTACTCTGTGCCAGTCACTGTGTCATGGCTGTGAGGAAAAAATCATTCTTAGACCTGAAGTCACAATTTCCCTAAGGAATTTGTACTATACTTGAAACATTTATTAAAAATAGCATTCAGGTCATCCAAAGATCTTTCCTTCCTCATCAGTATTTATGAGTATGCAATAATTACTTAATTATAACCATTGGGGAATGCTGCTGAGTTCTCCTTTAAAAGTAGTCTTTTTAATACCAAAAACCAAACCAAACCAAAAAAAAAAAAAAATCCCTCTTTCTTATTTTCCTATAGTTAATGCTTGATTTATTATTAGAGGTAGGACTAAACTTAGGTCTTGGGGGATCTATAATTCATCTAGGTATATGTGTTTGAAATCAGCATGAAAACCACTTTAGTTTTTGGTGGACCTTTAACTTTCTTAAGAGAAATAACCTTTTCAAATCTCGTTCTCCTCCACCTCCTTCCCTTCTTCCCTCCCATTCTCTTTCTTCCTCTTCTCCTCTCCCCTCTTTTTCTTTCTCCTGGGAATTGAATGCTTGGCCTTGCACATGCTAGGCAGGTACTCCACCACCAAGCTACATCTCCAGACCTAGAGCTTCATTCCTGAAATGAGATATCTGGAATAGACTGCTGTATTCTTTCTCACTCTACAGCATGAAGTGGAAGAGGCCTAGTTCGTGTTTCTTTGAGGGAACTGGGAAGAAAGTGGGTGGTGAGGAAGGCACAGGCATGCACTATGGGTCTATTTTCCTGTTAATTTGGTGGTTCTCCAGAAGACAGCTGTAAGTGGTTGTAAAGTCTATAGAAGAATTTTGAGTTGAGAGAGGATAAAGTATTTGCACACGGAAGGACGCTTTTGCACTTTGGAAGCCTAATTACAATATCTTCTTAAATAGGGTCTAGTGAACTGGGGTACTCTGCTTACATTTATCTAGCCTTAATTAATGCATGCAGTCTCAATTGTTGGCTAGAATAAACAGCTACTGCCAAGGCAGCTTAACTTGAGCTCCAGGAAACTATGGTATTGGATGAACTTGTTTGACATTAGGAGTTGCCATTGACATGGTTCACCTGCTGTTTGGCTCACATAATTGTGTTCTTATTTGTGCACATACATGTTAGTTTATTGAAATTTGTTACAAGTGGAAACTTTCAGCACTAACTGTTTCTTGTATTTTATAAATTGTTATGTGCCAAAGGATATTGTTGATAAAGTATGGATTTTCTTTTCCTTTCCTTTTTTTTCTCTTAAGACAAAGAAAGTATCACTATGTGTGCCATGCTGGCTTCAAACTTTCCATGTAAGCTTGAACTTGCTTTGTATTCCAGGCTGGCCTTAGACCTACAATCCTCTTGTCTTAACCTCCCTTGTACTGAGATTATAGGCATGCGCCATCATACCTGGCCAGCACTTTGGAATTTCCTAATTATGGAGGCAATACATATTTATCTGCCCTTCCCCCCATCTGGAATGTATCAAAAGGAATTAATAAGAAAATAAATCATCTGAAATTATGTTTTCCATGATGTGTCTTTCTCTCTCCAGTTTTCTTTTTTTCTGTTTAGATATATAATTGGAGGGACAACAGAATGTTTCATCATTAGGGAAATAGGCATTTTGAGTAAAGTCCATGCTGTTAGGGAGCTAGTCTAATTCACTGTACTGATTCAAATTAAATCTTGTTTGGTAACATTAGAAAACACAACTGCTGCCTGCTGCAGCCGAATGGTTAGTGAGTGAATGGGGACAACTACAAGACACTAAGGAGTTATGAGGACTGTGGTCCTCATTAAAACAGTGAAGGCCCTAACAAGTTATTACGATCTCTAGTTTATTGTCATATGGAAATATGACTTAACATAGTCAGATTTTCCCAATTTTCAAGGTAGCCTGCAGGTCTGAATTACTTGTTAATGTGAAAAATTTCCTATTGTTTAGAGGCTCTTTCAGCCCATAGTATTGCATACAGGACTTTTCGTGATGCAGCTCCTTTATGGTTCTGTAGTTTCCTAACCTTTTCACATTTCTTCTCTGCTCAGTACTCCATGTTCTGCCATGTAGATCTGTGCTTTCTTTTCTTTTCTTTTTCTTTTTTTTTAAAGATTTATTTATTTATTATGTGTAAGTACACTCACTGTAGCTTGTCTTCAGACACTCTAGAAGAGGGCGTCAGATCTCATTACGGATGGTTGTGAGCCACCATGTGGTTGCTGGGATTTGAACTCAGGACTTTCAGAAGAGCAGTCTGTGCTCTTAACCGGTGACCCATCTCTCCAGCCCTAGATCTGTGCTTTCTAAACTGGCTATGCTTTCATGTATGATACCTCAGTGGCTGGGAAGCCCTCTTTTCTGTGTCTCCTGGAGAATGGTCAGTTGGCCTGAACTCCTTTTTCTCTCTATTGTTTTAATAAGTCGTGGAAACCTGGATGTAACCCTAGTGGAGCACACAGTTTTTTCTTAAGCATTTGTCTTGTCTTAGAAGGTCATGGGTAGATTTATTTAACTTGTATCCCATGGTGATGTATACAGTGCTTACCATATAGGAAGTGCTTGATTCTATAAATGACTAAGTTGGAAAGCAGAGTGGATTATAGTTCTAGTTTTTCTGGATGTATGACTTAAACACCAGATGGGCTGGCCAGTTAGGAATGATTGTCAAAGGTTATCAATGAAGGAGTTGGGTGAAATGCAAATCTATCTTCATTATAGAAGCCAGTGCTGATGGTAGGTCACAAACTTTATTATCAAATGTCCTGAGCCTGGCATTTATACAGCACAATGACATTTCTGTATAATGGGTTGCTCAGGCTAACAATGCCATTAAAGACTGATTTGAGCTAAAGTACTATTTTATGTCCAAGTCTGATCTTGCTTGGTTAGTCATGAATGATTGCCCTTGTGGACTGTGGCAGTTTAAAGGCTTAGATTAAGTTACTGTTGTCTAGCGGAGTATGATGGTACACTCATAATCCCAGCACTCCAAAGGTAGAGGTCAGGGGGATCTCTGTGATACCAAGATCATGCTGGTCTCAAGGCCACTCTAATTTATTTAGTGAGGTCTAGGCTAGCCAGAACCACATAGTGAGACCTTGTATTTAAAAGAAAGGAAGGAAGGAAGGAAGGAAGAAAAGAAAAAGAAAAAAAACTTATTATTTAAACATGGTATCACTTTACAGCCTGGTCTGGATTCTTACTTCACAGTCCTCCTGCCTCATTAAAGACCACCATGTTTGCCACCTTGCCACCTTTTGTAAAGCTCTATAGTCACTATTTATACAATCTGGTGATACAAATCCTCTCTGCTGTGTTTTGTCTTAACCATTTTCTTACATTTAGTATAGCTAAGGGAGACATCTAGCAACATATTTTTCAGTCTAGGTAGTAACTTGGCTAGCACCTCCCCCCACCCCTTTTCCCCTGGAAGAAAGCAATCATTCTACATTTTAGAACTTGAGTAGGCTGTGATGAAAAGATTAATAATAACAATAGCAGAAGACAAAAGCCTTCTTATATAGAATTTTTGATTTGAAAGTCACATATTGAATAAAGGATATTTAAATTAACTACAGAGCAAAGTAAGAGCCTTCAGAAGAATGAGGTTTCCTGCCAAGTCCCCTGAAGCCACCCCCGGGCCTGAAGCCACTCCCGGGCCAGTTTCTCATTCACTACCACTATTTCAGTTTATATGACTAAAGATGTGTTCTTTCTTTTTCTCTTCCTACCACCTAGGAGACACATAGTTGGCAGGGAGCACTTGACTTTTGGATAGAATACAAATCCGGTCTCAAGAGCAGTGAACAGATCTGAGTACTACAGAGCAATAGAATTTAAATTTAGCAATGATAACTGATTTAAAACAGCCACCAGACAACTTGCTCAGAGCCTCATGTAATTAAGGACCATTTGTTAATATTTTCTTTGCTTTTAAATTTTAAAAATTGTTTTAAATTGTATGTATGTGTCTGTGTGTGGTTAAGTGCATACAAGTGCAGATGTACACAGAGGCCAGAGGTGTTGGAAGACCCTGGAGCTGGAGTTACAAGTGGTTGTGAGCCACTGTATATGGCTCCTGAGAATTGAACTCAGGTCCTCTGAAAGAACTGCTATGCCATCTTTCAAGATCCTGAATTTGTTTTTCAGTAGAAAATTTCTGTTTGCTTTCATATATAAGAATTACAGTAGTGTTGCTGTAATTTATTGTAAAATATTTGGTTAATTACATTGCAGTCCAAAAATAATTAATTCACTTCAATACATTCTTTGTTATTAATAAGTTATTAGAGTCCATCAAACATTTACCAACTTTATTGTTACATTTTAGCACTTTAATTAAAAGCTCTATTATTAATAGAAGTATTAGTATTGTGTGTGTTTATGTGTGTGAACTAGAGGCTAGAAGAGGGATTGGAGCTTCTGGAGCTGGAGTCATAGGTGAAATTGTTGACAAAGATACTGGAATGTGGACTTGGGTCCCTTGGATGAGCAAACAGCACTCTTCCATCACATCATCCTCTAAGGCACTTAGGTCACTGTGATGGAAGGAGCAATTAAAGGAAAAGCACTTAGATAATGTATCTGAGGTTACAGCTGTTCATTGGCTAATCAGGAACAACAAATGAGGTACCAGATTCTATCCTGTATCAGCCTTTGGTTTAACAGGCCAGGTGTTTTGTGATGTGCTGCACAGGTGTGAGACACATTACTGACCTATTGGGAACAATAAACCATCTAACACTGAACTTACAACATTGAACATTAATCTTCTAAAACAACTTGTCTCCCGACCCTTTCTATGAACTCATTCTCTTGTTACTCATCAACTTTATGTCTTTACCAAATGACCTCTTCACGAAAGAAAGAGGTAGACCTGGAACTTAGTGTTGTAGGTGGAGAAGCAAAGGATCACAAAGCTCAGCCAGAAAAATGAGCACAGGAAGGGCTCAGTCGGATGGGTTTGAGTACATGTTTTGCTGAATCAGAAGCGCAGGCTGGAGTGGCTTCAGCTAAGGAAATGGTCTAGAAAGGAGAGTTAGGCTACCTTGACCTGCAGGTCTGTTGAAGGGCTGTCATCCTCTGTTGTACTCCTGGATAAGTGTCATAGCATCCAGGGTGTCCAGAGAAGCCAGTTTCTAAGTGGACCAGAATGAGATCTGATTTGTAAACAATCAGAAAAAGTCCAGGCAAACCAAAGACAGAACTTTGGGTTTTGAAGCCACCAAGCAAGAGATGACAAGAAATACATTTCCTCCACTCTCCCCATGACCATGCAAAGAGTTTCTATAGTACTCATGTTTTATAAATGAAAATACAACAAAACAAACAAGAAGGAGGTTAGTTCACGTGATACTGTGTTAACTGATGGGAGTCTGCAATGATTTCTAGGTAGAATAGGTTTATACTTTTGACCCAGGATCTCACTGGGTTATTCAGGGTGGCCTAGAACTTGGAATCTTCCTGCTCTGGTCTTCTGAGTAGCATGGTCACTGGGCCCAGATCTTTAGGATGAGAATTTTCTCCTTGGTGCATTCATTTATTTATTTATTTATTTATTTATTTATTTATTTATTTATTTATTTTAAAAGTTTCACTTTATGTGTATGAGTGTGTTGCCCGTGTGTGTACACCTGTATACCATGCCTCTGCCTCCTGAGTGTTCCACCACCCCTGGGATATGCAGTGCTGAGGATCAAACCTGGGGCTTTCCACGTGCTCAGCTAGTGTTCTACCTTCCTGCATGCTAGGCAGCACTCTGCCAGCTGAGCCTCAGCCTCAGCTCTATTTACTAGTGACTTTCTGTGTAACCTTACTAGAATGCAATTTCCATATTGGCAGGAAACTTACTATCTGCTTCATCGTTACTACCCAGAGCAGAGTCTAACATGTGGGTCAGTAACACTGAACAACCCTCCTTTTCTAAAGGATATTTGAGAGGAACTCACTTCCTTCCTTCTCTCTCGTTTTTCCTATTTCTCCATCCCCCTGCTCCCTATGTATATTTTAAAAGGACTCTCCATGTTCCTTAACTGTGAATTTTCTTTTAAGTCCATTATTCTTAGTATGAACTGATGACTTCATGCCTGAACTTCGTCCTTTACTTCATGAAATCATGGCCCACAGCTTTTATTTTGAATGGTTGGTTTCAGCCAGCAAACATAGTGAACAATACATCTGGAAATATTCTGTCATATTTTATCTGAGAAACTTTTAAAGCA
This sequence comes from Montemys delectorum, assembly GCA_019843815.1. Lineage (NCBI taxonomy): Eukaryota > Metazoa > Chordata > Mammalia > Rodentia > Muridae > Montemys > Montemys delectorum. Next base: position 62,132 of record JADRCD010236892.1, read on the forward strand.
GCTGCTGATTTGAAAGGCTTTTATTATGCCACAGACAGTCTATTGTCTGTGGAAGTGCTGGCTCTTACACAGCACTGTGTGGTGCTCTTTCTGAGCTATTAACTGGATAGGAAAAAAAACCTTGTCTTCAGTAATTTATGCGTGGCTTGTATTCTCTAAGAATAGTATATTGTAGCTTTTTCTTTAGCTGATTTATTGTGCATTTAAGGATTTTCTTGCTCACTTTTTTCTTTAAACCCAAATCAAAAGTTAAATGACTAAGTAGGATTAAGATGTTCCCTAACCCAGGCTTAAGAAATTTTACATTTCTGCACTGTAGAGTGACTTAACTTCATGACTGAGCATACCTAAGTATGCTGATGCTGATAAAGTGGGTGTTTTACTGCTTACAGTGTTGCCTCTTGCAGTGGTTTCTCAAGCTTTTGGTAATATCAGATGTATAGTTCACCTCTTTGGCATATTGGATAGTTAGGATAGAAGGGGATAATAATGGGCATCTAACCTTTGCACAGGAATGATTTTTGAAAAGAATAAGGAAGATTATAATTTGTAGTATAATACATATACAAGTACTTATACAATCTAGTTAGTATGCCTTAATATTTTTCCATTTATTTATTTATTTATTCACTTTACATCTTGATCACAGCCCCCCTCTCCTCCCAGTGCCCCTCTCACCCAACCCCTTTCCTCATCCTCGCTAACTTTCTCTTCTGAGAAGAGGGAAACCCCCTTGGGTACCAGCCCACCCTGGCACATCAAGTCACAGCAGGATTGGGGACATCTTCCACTGAAGCCAGACTAGGTAGCCCAGTTAGGAGAACAGGATCCACAGGTAGGCAACAGAGTCAGGGATAGTGCTCCCCTTTCCCCCCAACCACCCCAGTTGGGTGACCTACATGAACACCAATCTGCACATCTGCTATGTGTAGGGGTGGGGAGAAAGGAAGGGTGGGTGACTGGGTCCAGCTCATGAATGCTCTTTGGTTGGTTGTTCAGTGACTTAATATTTTGACAATTTTTGTGGTGCTGAGGATGATGTTTTATTTACTTATTCAAGTCTTATTTATTATTAGTTACTATTTGTGATGTGTGTGCATGCATGACATATGTAGGTACATGTGCCTACAGGTGCATGTGCATTTGCATATAGAAGCCAGAGGTCATGGCAGGTGGTGTTCTCAAGGAGCTGTCTATTCTATTTTTCGTTTCTTTTTTTTTTTTTTTTTTTTTGATTTTTCGAGACCGGGTTTCTCTGTGTAGCCCTGGCTGTCCTGGAACTCACTCTGTAAACGAGGCTGGCCTTGAACTCAGAAATCCACCTGCCTTTCCCTGCCAAGGGCTGGGATTAAAGGTGTGCGTCACCGCCACCACTGCCCGGCGTCTATTCTATGTTTTGATACAGGATCTCTGATTGGGATTGGAAGTTTGCCAGTTAGTTTAAACTAGCGCCTATCTCCACATCTACTACACCTGGCTTTTTCACATGGGTTCTAGAACTCAAAGTCTGGTTCTCGTGTGTTCAAGGCAAGTACCAACTAAACTAGCTCCCCAGTCATAATTTTGTTTTTATGAATCATGTATTTTTTGTTTTTTAGATAAAGGTTCACTCTGTAGCTCAGGCTTTCCTAGAACTCAGTGGATAGCCCAGGTAACTTCAAATCCATGGTGATTTTCTCTCAGCCTCCTAAGTGTCAAAATATGTGTGAGCCAGCACACTTGGCTTAGTGTTAACAACCTAAAAATTATATTTTATAAGTTATTTTTAATTTAGTTTTGGAGGGGAGCTGGGAGTTGAACCCAAGACTTGTATGTACCAGGCCAGTGTAACAGTGAGCTATAGCTCCAGACCAGTTTTGTGATTTTAAACAGGCCTGGGGCTTACTCTGTACCCAGGTTTTGTACACTTGTCACCCTCCTGCCTTTGCTCCCTGGGGCTGAGATTGTAGGTATGAGCTACCACATCCACCTATCGTTCTTCTAAGTGAAATATAAGGTCAGAAGTAGTTTCCCACAGCACTGAGTCTTTATAACCTTTATAACCATATTGACCCTCCCTTGAATTAAGATGTGCCTTAATTTGCTTAACTGTTTCTTTAGGTAAGTCATTTTAAAAGTACTTTGGTTGTTATGAATAACAGGGTAGTGAACATTTTTGTGAATATTGTAATTATGTTTGGTGATATTGCTTGTAAGGTCTGGAAAAGCATGTTATTTTCACACACACGCACACACAGAGTGACATTTATACATACTTAGTATGAAACCTTGTGTGTGTGTATATATAAATGTCATACTAAGGTTTCATGTTTTATTGTTTGATTTCTAGTATTAAAGTCAGAATTTCATTAGATATTTTTCCTGTCTTTCTCCTCCCCCACCCCACATATATATTTGTGTGCATAATATTTTATATATTCATTTTACTTGCTTAAGTTGTTGAGAGATGTTTTTCAGTGTCGCATATGCATGTATAATTTTCAACAGGTTTCTCTATTTTCTCACTTTTCTCAGTGATGGCTCCAAGTTTCTTTCAAGAATGGTAACAGCACTGTGTTTTGACTTCATGCTGTTTTCTAATTATTTTGTGAAAGCATGATATGGGAGTGATTCTTTTTTTTTTCTCCTTTTGAGACAAGTTTTCAGGCCTCCTCTGCTGGGTTTATCCCCACTATGTAAATAAGGATGACACTGAACTGCTGATCTTCCTGCTTCCTTCTCCTAAGTATCGGGGTTACAGCTGTGTGCCACCATGCCTGGTTTGAGTGACCTTAATAATTGAAATATCTCTCAATTTTCTTTTGAAACTAGATTGTGGGTTTTTGTTGTTGTTGTTGTTGTTGTTGTTGTTGTTGTTGTTGTTGTTTTGATGGGTATTATATGCTGGCCTCAAACTGGTAACAATCTTGGCTCAGCCTCTTGATTGATGGGATGGTGGGTATATGTGGCCATGCCTGGATTCATTATGTCTTCAACTGTGTTTCAGATATGCTTAACTAAAGGTTAGTAAGTCTGAGAATTTATGTTTGACTCATGCCTTCCTCTCGTAGGTTGGAAAAGAGACTGTTCAGACCACTGAGGATCAGATTTTGAAGAGAGATATGCCACCAGCATTTATTAAGTGAGTAACCAACCATTTGTTACTAAATAAAATAGTATTCTTTTTTTTTTTAAGTTAAATCATTTTATTTGAGAAAAGAAGAGACATGAACCCTGCCATTCTTGCAGGAGGCGGCAGCAATGTCCAGATCCAGGGGAACTAGAATACTAACAAATTCATGGACACTAGGTAGAATAGTATTCTTGATAGAAAGAAACAGTAATTAATCCTAAGAGCTACTTCTCTGTGTGTGTGTTCATGTGTATGTGGAGGTTGAAAATAAAATAAATCCTAAAACAAACAACACCCTGCCCTCCCCTCCCCCCAGATGACTCCTGGTGGTAACTAGGGTAGCAATCCTTACTCTAGCAACTGGAAATGAAAAGATAAGTTTTTCTCCTGCTAGTCTTGTACAAAGTTTATTTCAGAGTTACTTCGTAGCCCTATTTGATGAGGAGAATCTGAACTGTAAATATCGAAGGAATGATAGAACTAGAATGTCATCATTGTGTATATTCCAGTGAAACATTACTCGTGTCAGGGCAATTAGAGGCTGAAGCCCAGAGGTTTGAACATTTATTGTACCATGAGGCAAAAAACTTGGTCTCCAAGAGAACATGGGAAAACCAGTGTTATGATGAACTGAAAAATACTGAGCAGTTTATTTAAAAAGTGTATCACTTAATTAGCTCCACCAAAATCTTACTGTAGCTTAAAGACTAAACAAGATGAATGTGGTTGTCAGCTCTGGAGGCAAGTAAATTCTCTACATTTGAAACACAATGGTTATGTTTTTCTTGCTTTTCTTTAGGATGTAAGGAAGCAGAAAATAGATGTCTTGGCTGTGAAGGGGAAGGGACAGAGGGAAACAGATGGAAGCAATTAATTACATCCTTGGAATTGTTGAGTAGGACATTCTTGGGGGCTATTTGGTTGATGTTTGGATGTTTCCAGGGCATTACTGGCCTTTGCTTCCTCTGAAGTCTGTGTTACGTGGCTCTAAATAGTGACTGCTGCTTAGGCAGCACAAGGAAGTAAGTAAGTTTTAGAAACTTACTCTTAGGTTCACTTTCTAGACTGTGCGCATGCTAAGACTACAGAAAACAGCAGGCTCTTGGCCCATGGTTCATATTCAAATCATCTTGTATATATTTAAAGAGGTTTCAGGGAAGGATATGCCATTTCAGGGTTTGGGGTAGTCTCAAAATCAAATTACAGATTTACTTGTATGACTGGCAATTCAGGGAATATTGAAAAGTGGGTTTAATATTAATTAAAAGTGACATACAGGATGAACATTCTAGAAAAAAACAAACAAACAATTTTCCTCAAAATCCTTCAAGTCAGAACTATTTCTGATCTCAAGCATTTTAGTTTAGATATGGAATATTCAAATTGAGTTTGTATTGTAATTGCCATTGATGGACTTGCAGTTCTCAGGATATTCCTTCTTGTCTAAGAACCGTTTAAAGGCTGGGTACAGTGACAGGCATCTTTAATCTCAGCACTCAGGAGGCAAAGACAGGCAGATATTTGTGAGTTCCAGGCCGGCCTGGCCTACAAAGTGAGTTCCTAAACAGCCAGGGCTACATAGAGAGACTCATTGTTTCAAAAAAAGAAAATAAAAGAAACAAAACAAAACAAAACAAAACAAAAACCCCAAACCAGAGCAAACCCCAAAACAATGACATTTTAATACAGAAAAAAATTTGCAGGACGTAGCAAGGCTTTCTTTTTGTGGGTGGAACGATTTATCTGGTCTCTGACTGCAGTGGAAAATGAGTTCACAATCCACTAAGTTTACCCAAGATTTGAATCATAGCCACACTGCTTGACAATTGCCATAGAAACTGTTTTGATCCTCATAAACTTAGGAGAGCAGTAGCCACAATGGGCTATTAAAATATTAGACTCACCTCCTGAGAAGTGATTTGTCCTTTAGAAACTGTCAGCAGGCATGGTGGCTCTTTTTGCATGTTTATATTTTTAATTTTCATCAATCATCATCAGTCAGCTGAGCATTAATTAATATTTATATGTAATTGATTAATGGCCTAGACACACTCATTGATTAATTATTTATTGCTCTGTATTTGTCTAGCATGCTCATTGCTATATAGAATAGCAGTTCATAACAGTATACAGTGAAAAAAACCCTGGAAAAGGTATTATAAATAGTTTATTAATAGTAATAACAAAATTTACCAGTATTTTACTTTAAAAAAGTTGAGGGCTGAAGAGATTGGCTTAGCAGGTTAGAGCATGGCTGCTCTTCTAAAGGACCTGGATTTGGTTCCCAGTACTCAACGCTGTAGCACACAGCCACCTATACCTTCACTTCTAGGCGTTAGAGCCTCTTCTGGCTCCCACAGGCACCAGGCATCGTGTGCATATACTACACAGACTATATGCCGACAAAACACTCACATATATAAGATTAAGGGAAAAAATTAAAATAAGTACATTGAAGTGTCTCTCTTCTATTCTTGTGTATAAGTGTAGGATTCATGTTTCTTGTCTATACATGGAAGTATATAGGCCTGAAGCTTAAAAGAGCACAAATATATTCCCCTCCTCCTCTCTGAGAGGTAGGAGCAGGTCTTGTTGGAAAGAAAAAAAAATGAAGAATATTCAGTCACACATCCCTCATCACTGCTTACTGTTGTTTTCCTTATACTTTCACTAAAGTGTAGTAGACTATTTTGCTTTTTATTATGTTTTTCTGTTTTTGTTTTTACTGGAAGAAGAATGAGTGGAATTACAGCTTTTATGCCTGGGAATTGCACATAGTTCCAGACACACATGGAGGCGTGTTGGGGTGTGTCATATATATGAACTGTCTTTTTTGTTTTTCTTTTTTTTTTATTTATTTATTATCATGCATAAGTATTCTGTAGCTATCTTCAGACACTCCAGAAGAGGGCATCAGATCACCTTATGGATGGTTGTGAGCCATCATGTGGTTGCTGGGATTTGAACCCAGGACCTTTGGAAGAGCACTCAGTGCTCTTAACCACTGAGCCATCTCTCCAGCCCTTTCTTTTTCAAACAGCAGTCTCACACTTAGCTCATCTGGCTTCAGATTCAAGATCCTTCTGCCTGAGCTTCCTGAGCTAGTTGGATTACAGGTTTTTTCCCCTCTATGTATCAAAGAGAAACAAAAAGTGGAGATATTTTGAGAACTTTCAAGTTCAGGAGCTGTGATACAGTGGACTTTACAAGAACAGTCAGAGTAGGCGTGAATAGTAGAAGGAGGTGTCATGTTCCTTGTGTGACTTGGGAGAACAGAGAAGGCGAGCTACTCTGGATGCAATAAGAGGTGGATGTAGGTCATGGAGGTGCATGCGGAGAAGGCTGGTAAAGGCAGAGGTGGCAGGAAACAGCCTGGTGTGGTAGTTTGGACTCAGGGATCAAAGTCCTTGGAAGCTTGGCCGGGGAATTTCGAGCTGCCAGGAAAGCAGCTTTGTAGTTTTTGAGCCACAGGATGATAGCCTGAAAGTGTTTTTTCAGTCAGGTTCATAGCCAGATTCAGAATGGATTAATAGGTGTCAGGGCTACAATGAAGAATAAGTTGTGTGTCAAACTGGCCAGCTTCATTTTCTGTCAGTCTGGACTTTGATTCCTTTGATCCACATTGATTCCTTACAGGGGAGAAATGTTTCTGATGAATTGTTTGTATTTTTTCTTGGGAAAAAAATTGCCTTTGTAGTATACAGTGGAATCTTATTCTTTTTATTTATTTATTTATTTTTATTTATTAATTTTTTGAGACAGGGTTTCACTGTGTAGCCCTGGCTGTCCTGAACTCCTTATGTAGACCCCACTGGCCTTACACAGAGATCCGCCTGCCTCTGCCTCTGCTTCCCGAGGGGGAAGTGGTTCTTATTTCTTGGCCCCACAGTGTCCTCAGGCTATCGCATCTCAGTCCTGTGCATGAACTCCCTGTAAGGAGCAGAGTGGCATGTTCTGCTGGCAGGCAAATGTTCTTGCACAGGGACTGGAACGTGTTACCTTCTGCCTCGTTACTGCTCTCAACAGCTTGCTAGGAACTGTCAAAGCTCTGGTTGATTTGCCAGCTTGGATTGTTTCTGAAGCATATTGGGCTATCTAGGCCTGCTGAATAAAACAATGTTCTGAGAGTGTTGTGTGAAAGAGAGCTCTGTGCTGCATCCATTCATCGAGTTTCCCCGGGGAAGCACCTTGTTCTCATCATCCTCATTAAATGCTCTCACTTCAGCATCGTTTTGGCACATACTTGTACAATTTTAACATAGTTTATATTAATATATAACAAATACATTTTAAAGGTATCAAAACGTACTTAGATCCAATTTAGGTCTTTTTGGCCTAAGGTAAATAGTGCTTTGTTTTATATTATCATCACTTATAGTTAGCTTTTGTTTTCTTTTGATCTTAAGCACCCAAACAATTATCTTGGGATTTGTATTTTTTTTTTAAAGATTTATTTATTATTATATGTAAGTACACTATAGCTGACTTCAGACACATCAGAAGAGGGCATCAGATCTCATTACGGATGGTTGTGAGCCACCATGTGGTTGTGGGATTTGAACTCAGGACCTTTGGAAGAACAGTCAGTGCTCTTAACCGCTGAGCCATCTCTCCAGCCCTGGGATTTGTATTTTTAAACCCACTTGTTGGTTAAAGTGCATAGAATTTTTGATTTTTAGAATTTTTTTTTAAATTGTATCATTCAATGCCATCTGTTTGCCTGGGGCTAATGTATGCTTTTGATGTTTGAGGGTGGTTTGTTTTATTCTTTTATTGTTGTTGTTTTGTTAGGGTTTTTTGTTTTGTTTTGTTTTGGTTTTTACACAGAGACAGGGTGTCTCTGTGTAGCCCTGGCTGTCCTGGAGCTCACTTTGTAGACCAGGCTGGCCTCTAACTCAGAAATCCACCTGCCTCTGCCTCCCAAGTGCTGGGATTAAAGGCGTGTGCCACCACCGCCCAGCTGTTTTGTTTTTTAACTTGAGATTTTTGTGATCCTTTCCATTGCTATTTTAAGAAGACTTTTGTCTCTTCTACTGAATGGCCAAGTTTCCTGAGATAATGCTGCCTGACTGCATTTCTGACCCAGAGCAAGCACTGTTGATTTTAAATAGCTCCGCTTTGGACTTGCTCAACATGGCAGTATACTGCTGTTCTGGATTGACTTCCTTAAGAATAACTCGAGTCTTCTCAGTACTGAGCGGACTCAGTTTATTAATTTGCAGACAAAGTCTAAATAGGTTGACAGGTTAAATCTGGTTTACTTTCTGTACCCTATGATTGAGAAATGAGCAAATAAAACATTAAGCTTGTGTCACTTGTGTTCCATTGTCTATGGGATAATCACAAGGTTGAAAAGAAATTGGAGGTCCAGGGAGATCACATATACATTACTGGGATATCTATACATATATTACCGTGTTTGCTGGCTAGTCTTATGTCAACTTGGCACACAAACTGTAGTTATCTGAAAGGAGGAACCTTAATTGAGAAAACGCCTCCATAAGATCTGGCTGCAAGCCAAAAAGGAGGCACCCCTCCATGTCTTTTTCATCAACTCTTGCCTGTTCCTGTCCTGATTTCCTTCAGTAATGAGCAAAAATGTGGACTTATAAGCCAGATAAATCCTTTCCCCCACAACTTACTATTTGGTCATGGTCTTTGTTGCAGCAGTAAAACCCTGACTAAGACACCATGTAATTCTGAGAATGCCAATGTTAAGATTCTGCCCATTTAAAATGAGCTCTCACTTTTGAGGCAGAGTCTCATGTGGCCTATGTTAACTTTGAGCTGCATATATAGCCAAAGCTGGCCTAAAATCCTGATCCCAAGATTGTAGGTGTGTACTATCAGTAATAAACTCATTGTATAGATAAAAAGACTAATCCTTGATAAACCAACTCACTCAAGATTACTTTCTTATTACAGATTTCATGGTTTCCAAAGGTATATCTCATTTTATAGTCTTTCCAGAAAGAATTGTGACCCACCATTCACTCTTGGACAGTAATAACTTGTTTTGCTTCGAGAGACAGTCTCACTATGTAGACCAGGCTGCCTTCTTTAAATTTAAATTCACCTGCCTCTGGCCCCTGAGATGAGGGATTAAAGTTGTGTACCACTTTTAGAAGATAACAGTTTATTCTTCTAAGTGTTTGAAAAAAGAGAAAAGTACAGATATGATTTGTGATATATTTCACTGTCTTAATAATTTTTGTTTATTATTTGTCTATGTATGTGGTTTATGGTATATATGAGGGTGCAGGCATGTGCTTGCCCTAATGTGGGTGTGAGGTCGAAGGATAACTTTCATGACTTGGTTTTCTGTGCTGTTGAGGCAGGGTCTTGAGCTTTGGGTGAGTCTTCTGATAGATGCAAGCTGCACCTCATCTAGCTCTTGTGGTTCCAAGGATATAGCTCAGGCTGCCAGGCATGCGTAGCAAGTACTGTACTGCATTGAGCCATCCCTTTGGCTCCTTTGTCTTAAAATTTGCAAACTGTAAAGAGTGAAAGTACTAAAGCTTTTACGGACTCAAGGATCACCCATACTATTGACTAAGTGACTCATCCCATAGATATATAGAGACTGTTGACTGCCTCAGCTTTTTCCTGGAAAAAAAGGCCTGGGGAGATGACTCACTGCAGAAAGTACCTGCTGAGTAAGCATGAGGACCTGAGTTTGGATTCCTAGCACCTATGTAAAAGGTTAGGTATAGTGATAGGTACCTGTAACCCCAACATTGGGGCCAGAGAGTAGGGTGGAGTCTGGAGAGTCCTGGTAGCTTACTGATTGGGCAGCCAGTTTAGTTGAATTTGATTGAGGAAGACACTCAGACGATGAGTTATGACTTTCCTGTGTACACATGAATACACATGTGCATGTATACCTCTCTCTCTGTCTCTGTCTCGGTCTCGGTCTCAGTCTCTCTCTTTCTGTCTCTGTCTGTCTCTGTCTCTGTCTCTGTCTCTGTCTCTGTCTCTCTCTCTCTCTCTCTCTCTCTCTCTCTCTCTCACACACACACACACACACACACACCATACAAACATACACTTACACATGCACTTACTCGCACACACATACACACACATATGAATAAGTTAAACAGAACAAAAGGCAATTAGAAACACTATTCTTTTATTACCCTGATTTTCCAATGTAGGTCTAGTCTCTAGTGTAAAGTTTATATGTTGCTTTTCCTTAAATTGTTTAAGGTCTTTATTGTTCTTCCCATAGTAGAGCCAAAGGAATCCCATGAAACAGCTCCATATCTTAAGTTCCATGTGTGGACTGGTTGTTATTTAATCCGCTTCATTTTGTTCACGAGGCAGCAGAGGCTCAGAAGCTCTTGTTGAAAGTAACTGAGCCTAGGGGTAGCAGAAGATCCTAACCTAGGACTGTCTGACTGCAAGGTCTGTGCTGAGACACACTCTTCCTCTCCTTCCTGAGAATGCTGTCTGATAGTAGATTAGTTTCTGTGAATGATAATAGAGGTAGAACTATCCGGAGGTGAGGAGGTTTTGCTCTTGGTCCGCTCTTGCCACAGCCTCTCATTTTATTTTATTTTTTTAAATTGCTTTCTTAAGTAAACTCAACTACTTTAAAAACTTCATGATAGTTTTTTTTTTTTCCATCCAATCTATATTTCTGTTCATGGTGAGACTTAATTTGTTGTGCTGGGGATCATACCCAGGGTCTTAGGATGTTAGTCATCCTTTAGCTGAATTATATCCTGTAGCCCTTATGACTTGAAAACACACACACACACACACACACACACACACACACACAGAGCTTATATTTATTTAATGTTTTTTCAGTATCCATTGAGACAATCACACAGTTTTTTCCCTTTACTGTATTATGATAGTCAGTAGTCCACTACATGAATGTAAATTTTCTGACAATGAACCATACTTGCATTTTTGGGGGTGAATAAATTGTATTTGCTTGTGATTTTAAAAAGCATCAACAGGGAGTTGGGGCACACTTAGGGGCCTTGAAGCTGGATGATTGCTAGTTTGAGGCCATCCTGAGCTGCATAGTCTACATAGAGAGATCTTCTCATCCAACTAAACAGCAGTGCTGAGTTGAGTTTGGATGGTGCGTCCCAACCCATTTTAAGACTGAATCTCACCATATGGTCGTGGCTGACCTCAGATTCCCTCTTCCCTTCCTCCTGCTTCAATTGTCTGAGTGCTGGGGTTGTAGCTGTAAGCCATCATACCAGATTTAATCATCTGACATTTAATGATAAAACATAAAAGTATTTATTTCATTGTGTGTGTATGTGTATGGAGGTCAGAAGCTAGATAGACCCTGCAAGAATCAGTTCTTCCCTTTCTGCCAAGTGGGTTCTAGGCTTGGTGGCAAGCGCCTGTCAGTTGAGCCATCTCTGGCCCCAAGTTGCTGAAATAGTAAAAGGTCTTTGCTTCTTTGTTCATGAAGAACCTTGTTGAATAATTTTCTTGTTTTGCTCTTGAACAAGTTTGTATCAAGGTTATTTTATTTTCATAAAGTAAGTTCTTTTCCTGGTCTTTTAAATGGTTTACATTAGGTAAAGATTGTTTGCTTTAGAAAGTTTGACACAATGTATCTAAAGCTCTCCACCTCCTCTGGCCTGTGGAGAAGTCTTGGTTACTCTTTTTTTTTTTTTTTTTTGGTCTTTTCGAAACAGGGTTTCTCTGTGTAGCCCTGGCTGTCCTGGAACTCACTCTGTAGACCAGGCTGGCCTTGAACTCAGAAATCCGCCTGCCTCTGCCTCCCAAGTGCTGGGATTAAAGGCGAGGGCCACCACCGCCAGGCTTGGTTACTCATTTTTACTTACTGCTACTACTTTTTCTTTTTGAGGGTCCAACTCATAGCTGTCCTTATTGCTTGTCAGGTGGAACTGTTGGTTTATGATTGAAATATGTTAAAATCTTCTATGATAATTTTCTACTTAGTTTTAGGTATATGCTTTATTTATTTCTAAATGATACTGTTAAGCTGGTTTTTAAAGTCCATGAGATAGTTACTGGTAGCTGGTTTGTTTGTTTGTTTGTTTGTTTGTTTAAGTGAAAGTATTCCCTCATTGTATTTGCCCCATTTTATTTTGTGTTTAGGAAATTTAAGCTTCTACATCATTGATTCCATTATGCTGTAGAATAGTGACTATCGACTTTTTTCTACAGGACCTTCAAATAATAATAATAATAATAATAATAATAATAATAATAGTGAGACTTTAACTATCAGTTAATTAAAAGAGTGTATTATAACAAGAAGATAAAAGGAGTTATTAATGTTTAAAAATAATTTTTTACATCGCATAGCATCAGCTTACATTTGAAAACTCCTTGTAAGATACATTTGCTTGTGTGTTCATTCTGTCCCTACTCTAACTGTGATTTGAGAGAGAAAAGGATAGTAGCGTCCATGACTTATGGGTCACAGTTTTTCATAGAACCATGCAAGGTTTAGAATCTCTTCTCTGGGCACTGGTGCCAGATTTGAAAAGGGGTGAGGAAGGAGAGAGAGAGGGAGTGGGAGAGAGAACATGACATGCTGAGGATTCGAAGGTATGACTCACATGTTTTCAAGTTTACTGTTTACCAACACTTGGACACACAGCCTGGATGGCTGGGATGTTTATAATAGTCCCATTCCCAGAATACTGCTTCCTCTTGTGTTACCTCTTGGAGGAAGCCAAAACTGTCTGCAGAGTTAGCTAGTCTCATCGGAAATAAATGAAATTAGGGAGCTGAGCTCCGTGTGTGTGTGTGTGTGTGTGTGTGTGTGTGTGTGTGTGTGTGTGTGGGGGGGGGGGGGGGGCGGAGGGAGAGGGAGAAAGAGAGAGGTGAGGGGGATTGATTTGGCTTTGTACATACTCAATTAGAGAAGGGTTCATTTGCTGTTACTTTTAAAAAAGTTTTAAATAATTTTTAATATGCTTACTACTCTTCCAGATGACCCAAATTCAGTTCTCAGCACCATTGTCATGTAGCTGTCTTATAACTCTGGTCTCCACAAGTTCTGTATACATGCGGCATTCACTCACATAGATGCAGACACATACTCATAAATGAACTAAAACAAAACAAAACAAAACAAAACCCACCTTATCCCTCAGCTTTATTGTGGTCTAAACTTTCATTTTGGGTATACACATACGGTTTGGTCTTGACAAAGGGAGAGATGGCTTAGAGGTTTAGAGTATGTACTGCTCTAGTTGGTTTCCAGTACCATGTCAGGCAGCTCACAATCACTTGTAACTCCAGTTCCAGTGGATTGACTCCATCCTCCCATCCCCCATAGATATGTATAACTAAAATAAATCTTAGAGTGAGAAAGCTACTTTGTACTGTGTTGTACTTGAGAAATTGGTACAGGGAAAGGAGTAGTTATGGATTTCATGGCTAAGGATTGTAGAAACTTTCAGTTAAAGCACAGGGTTGGAACATGTTTTTAGCATTATCCTGCAGCATAAGATAGAGTGGGTTGGGGCTGTGCACTTGCTACTTGAACTAGATTAAAGTATGTCTCTTTTTGTACTCTGTGTTCCCTACTCCCTTCTAAAAACTGATACTGTGCTTGTGGCCTTCACTCAGGTTTCTAGATGACTAATGGGTGAGGAACCTTGACCTTTCAAAATGGCAACCCCAGGATGCAATGCATATTAGCTATTATTGGGATGCTACACAAGAGTGAGTCTATTTCTGTTGTTTTAAAATAAAGTTGGAAATCAAGTCTGTGCCACACACCTGTAATTTCAGCCCTCTGGGGGCTAAAGAGAAGGATGTTCAAGAGAGAACTACTTGAAAAGGAACTCAAAGAGACACTGGAGAGAGTGGCCTTGTGACTCGTGCTGAGTGGTAGAGTGATAACATGAATGTCTGATACCCAGTATGCATTAGGAAAAAAAAAGTGAAGCTCAAAAGAGCTTGATTAAAGATAATTAAAGTCACTGAGAACTGAGGAACTTAGACCCTCCTTTTATATGATTTCCCACAGGGCAGTGTTCTGTGGGAAGGAAGGATTTAGTCACGAGTGAGTGTGTTAATTCCATGAAACTATCATTGGTCCATTTGATCTAAACCACAAGCACTGGTCCTCGGGGTTGAAGGCAGGGAAATTTCAGCTTGCACTAGTTGATTGGTGTTGGTGTTAAGTTATCTGTCTTAGTCAGGGTTTTTATTTTTGCACAAACATTATGACCAAGAAGTAAGTTGGGGAGGAAAGGGTTTATTTGGCTTACTTTCACATTGCTCCAGGACTGGAACTCAAGCAGGTCAGGAAGCAGGAGCTGATGTAGAGGCCATGGAGGGATGTTTTTTACTGGCTTGCTTCTCCTGGCTTGTTCAGCCTGCTCTCTTATAGAACTCAAGACTTTCAAGCCCAGAGATGGCACCACCCACAAGGGGCCCTACCCCCTTGGTCACTAATTGAAAAAATGCCCCACAGCTGGATCTCATGGAGGCACTTCCCCAACTGAAGCTCCCCTCTCTGTGATAACTGCAGCCTGTGTCAAGTTGACACACAAAACTAGCCAGTACATTATCTAAATGAGTATTATTAGGACTTAGTCAGGTTATGAGATTATTTAGGAAACTGATCTTATTCCAAATCATTCCCTAGAATTTAGGTTTCTATTTCAAAGTGGAAGATCACTTTAAGAGGCAGGCAGACAGAATGCTTAAATAAAAATAACATTTTCCCCTGACATGATGGGCTCCTCCTGTTTCTGATTGCTGGTTAATCATAGTGGGATTTGTTTGGCTTTTATGAATGCGATTAAATTTTAATGTACTGACCAGATAATCTTATTGTAGTGAAAAATGGCACAGTGTCTACTCTGCCTATCATTTTATCACACAAGAGAACCATTAATGGAGAATCAATTTGATTCTTGGCAAGCCTTCTCCATTTTGTTTTCCCATCCTGCCAGGTTTTCTCTCCATAAGTTATTCCTGTCATTTAAAATTCTGTTTTTCAAGTTTGAAGATTGTATACAGTAACTGGATCTTTGTGAGTAGATGTACCTCAGGAATTGCATTCTGTGATGCTTGCTTATTTTCTGTATTTTCATCCAGGATCAAGCTCCTTTGAAGTAATAGCAAGTTTGGGACTATTTAGTGATTGTCTGCTAGACATGGTGATACATGCCTGCAATCCCTTTGCAGGGAGATGGAGATTAGAGAATCATGAGCTCCAGGCCAGCCTAGGCTACAAGTCTAAGACTATGTGGACTACATGGGAAAACTCTGTCTCAAAAAATGCTAAGCAAATAAGTACAATGATTTCCTCTGCTCAGATGATTTTACGGTTCTTTTACTTGGTAAAAATTTATTCATCAAAGAATTACCGAGAAATTTTTATTTGTCTGATGGTATGTTCTGTGAGTACGTTAGTTGTTAAGGTGAATGAGATGTTTATGTTGTTCTGCTGAATTTATGGTGTTATGAGAGAGAGTTGAGAAGTTCTTGGGAACACAAGACACCTGTAGATTTGGGAGATAAGTGACAATTCCCTACAGGAAGAGACATTTAAAACTGAGTACAGGAAGGGGAGGCCAATCAGGTAAAGAAAGGTGGGAGACAGCACCTGAGATAGCAGAAAAGGTCATGTAAGGAGTCTTTGACTCATGGTCTTCAGTGAACGATTGGCTGAGCAATCAGTGCTCTTAACCGCTGAGCCATCTCTCCAGCCCACAGTAATGCTCTTTTATACTTATGAAAATTTTTGTATTGTTTCATTTGATTCACAAAAGAATGTTATGAGTAGGGCTTTTTTTTTCTTCAAGTGAGAATGTGTAATGTTGGCAAATTATTTTATTTTTCAGTAATTTGCTTCTTATCTCCTTAAGTTACTCAATGAAAACAGTGGGTCTATTGAAATGAGAGTAGAGAAGATAACCCACTCACTCTTTTTATGAATGAATAATTGAACAAATGAATATATTTTAGTAAGTAGGGTCAAGGAATATACTTGATTTATGCATTTTGAGTTCCTCTGTCAAATGGGTTCTCCCCCTCACCTCCACCATCAAATCCATGGCTGACTTAGTGGTCTACATTAAACTGTATTAGTAGTGAACTGCTAATTATTGGTTCAGTTATTAATGCCATTGATTTTTTTTAAAAGATTTATTTATTATACATAAGTACACTGTGGCTGTCTTCAGACGCACCAGAAAAGGGTGTCATATCTCATTATGAATAGTTGTAAGCTACCATGTGGTTTCTGGGATTTGAACTCTAGGACCTTCGGAAGAGCAGTTAGTGCTCTTACCCACTGAGCCATCTCGCCAGCACCGCCATTGATTTTTTTAGATAACAACATAGTTCTATAGAATTGCTTAACCCAAATCCACTGAGCAAGATGAATATAAAGTATGCATATTATTTTATTATTTTTCCTTTTACCCCTATTCCTTTGTATTGTCTGATTATATAAAGCCTAGCACTTGAAGGCAGAGGCACATGGAACTTTGATTTCAAGGTGAATCTGATCTACATAGTGATTTCCATGCTACCTGGTCACATAGTAAGATTCTTGTCTTAAAATAAATAAATAAATAAATAAATGAATGAATGAAAATAAAATAATCACTACATAATATTTTGGGGCTTATTTCTACATGTTAAGTTTGACAGTACTACAGGTGTTTTTCAGTTTTTTATGTAAATGTCGGATGTGGGATGGGGAAGAGTCAAGAAACAAAAGTTCCAACAAAAGAGTTAAAGAGATGCAGCCATGTAAAATAAAGATGCCAAATGTGCTCTTATTTTTTATTGCACATTTAACAATTAACAAATAACAAGTTATTCACAAGCCTAGTGCACGGAATGAACACATGTGCTGCCATTAGCTGCAAATTTTGAAATTTCAAAGGCCAAGTCCTGTTATAAATTGGCCTTCACTATTTACCATATAGAAAAATAAATAAATTCACATGTATACATTTTGTTTGTATTTGCGTATCATGGTCTTCTATTTGCTTTCACTAAGGAGTTAACCCATGTTCTTCCCCCTAGGGTTGAAAATGCTTGCACCAAGCTTGTTCAGGCAGCCCAGATGCTTCAGTCAGACCCATACTCGGTTCCTGCGCGGGATTACCTCATTGATGGCTCTAGGGGAATCCTCTCTGGCACGTCTGACCTACTGCTTACCTTTGATGAGGCTGAGGTAGGAATCTGAGGCCCATAAAGACCTCCCTTAGGCAAAAGCCTCATTTTAGATTCAAGTGTGTGTGTGTGTGTGTGTGTGTGTGTGTGTGTGTGTG